>JAQHUG010000001.1:21153108-21178514 GCA_028555095.1 Dicrostonyx torquatus | reverse complement strand
TACTACAAAAGCACTTGTGCTACTATGTTTATAGCAGCATTATTTGTAATAGCCAGAATCTGGAAACAACCTAGGTGCCCCTCAATGGAAGAATGGATCCAGAAGTGTGGAATATATGCACATTAGAATACTACTCAGCAGAAAAAAATAATGACATCTTGAATTTTGCATGCAAATTGATGGAAATAGAAAACTAGAGCCCTTTTTAAAAACTTATTTGTAATCCTACTACTGTAAAAGCCTCTTCAAATATATCAACATAAATATAAAAAGAGTTTAAATGGAGTTACTCTGTAATGGAGTAACAACATCCCAATTAGACACCACCAACTAACAAATTAAAAGTCAGTGCCAGGAATGGTTTACCTGTATTAGAATTGTTGGCAAATAAGGTTCACAGACCCTAAAATACATTATGTACATTGTCAATTCTCTAGTTCACCATCCAGAACTTAACCATAGGATCATATTGCTGAAGACACCACACACACAAGTATAGGACATAGAGGAATCCAACTGTTGCCTATCTGGAAGCTTCTTCCCTACTGGCTAGCTTCTGCAGTGCTGAAGGTGCTATGCATTCTACTGTTTGAGACCAGCTATCATCAGTCTCACTCAGCTGTGAATGCCAAAAACTATAATAATGATTGACTTACCCTCTGGTGCAATAGTGCCATAAATGTCAAAAGGGGAAACCACTGCTTTCTGAATGGATATAAATGTCACTAACTACAAAAGATTGCGCTTAATAGGTTTTCTTTGTTGTTGTAAATGAGGACATCATGTTGGGCGAGTAAGGTGGGAGTAGATGTGAAAGAAGTTGGGAAAAGGGTTGAGTATGATCAAAATACATTGTATTAAAGTATAAATAATCAATAAACATGAACAATTTAGTCAATCCTAATAACTAGCATATTTAGGAGCGAGTCAATTGTGTGATGTTTATATTATATATAATTTACCTCAACAAAAAATTGAAAAATTGTAGCATCTTTATAAAACCATACCCTTGGAGGTTACATTTCTGAAGGGGTAGGATTTTCAAGTGTATCCAAAAAGTAGATCTATTATCTGCATTTTTACTTATGCTTATTAACTATATAGTTTAAGAGTCCCTACATGCTAAGTTTTATTTCATATTCTCTCACGAATTCTTTCAAACAAACAACTTGGGACACATTTGTTTCTGTGTGCCTTCACCTATGACATCCATACCGTCATAATCTGTGGTGATTTATAGTACCTGGTGGTATTATGTAAGTCACACCTATAGGGCTCAGACTATAATTACTTCGTTGTAGGGTGAAGTGACTATGAATCCAATAAGAGATAGATCTGGTAGAAGAAAATCAATTCCAAATCAAATTATCCTCCAATTGCCTTCCCTTTTTTCAGGATGATCATTTAACCTGACAAAATAGGGTAAGAGGTGCAGTAGGGCAAACAGATTAGGAACTAAAGAAGTCTCAGGAAGTCGCTGTCAGTTGCCCCAAAGTTAAAGTCTTTGTTGAAAAACCATGGAAAGACAGAGCAGCTGAACAGTGCATTTCAGACCATTTTGGAAGTACCTATACAAGTGAAAGGTTTCAAGACCTGAAACATAATTTTTAGCAAGTTGCTAAATTATTTATCCCCAAATCTACTTTCAAATTTGCCAAATTTGATGCATATTTCAATCATCAAATGTTCATAAAAGCAAAAAGCCCTGATATTAAAAAATGACAGCAAGGTAGGCAACATCAAGACCAGCTGCTGGTATGATGCCTTTGGCACTGCAGGCCTTCCTTGGTTCTACAATACTATGAGTCTATAGAACAAGCCATGAGAGTTTTGCTGGTGAAAGGATGATGTTCCAATAGCGACAGTTTGACGTGTCTACTTATCTGGAAAGCTGTGAGTTAGGTTAAAGCTTACTTAGTATCATTCCATATTGTACACAGATACATGACACAAATCGATACAAATTAGGGAAAGAGAAATGAATGTATTAGCAATATTTATATTATTAAACACTGTGTAAAATTGTTTTCTTTTCCAGCTTTGCTAGCAATAGTGAAAACAATAGAAAACAGCAATCTGTTTGATCCTACAAACCTCCCTATAAGACTGCAGCTCAGCTGAGCAGCTTCCCTTGAAATCTTCCTCATGAGCATGATACTGATGCCCTTTCGTCTCTATGCACACATTCAAAGTCAGCATGGAACATACTTGGCTCTATCCAAGAAAGTTTGGCTTGTGGTTGGAGAAGCTCAAACTTGGAATCCTATCATATCATCCCTCAATTTTCTTTTCTGATACATGGCCAATGTTGTATGAAATCAGTGTTTCTTTGCTGTAACAGAGATTATGAACTTGTGTGCTAAATAATATATTTTTCAGGTGGAGTCTATGGAGTTTATAGTGATTATGGGGATGAACATAGGCAAATGTTGATAAGGTAGAGACCACCCATAAAAAGACCTCACATTTTACACAGATCTCTCTTAATGACCTCTGTTAAAATTATTTTAACTTTATTTTTGTTTCCTCATCTGCAAAATCACAATACTTTCTACCTTGTAATTATTCTGAAAAGATATCATAGACATAATTATAGTTTTAAGAATCCTATTCAGTCCTCCAAGAATCATTAAAATGGAGTCTATATTAAAACTGAATTATTATTATAAAGTAATGCAACTCCATTCAAAATAATTAATGAAGACACTTTGCAGTGTGATAAAATGTAGCTTCAGTGAGTACAGAAAAAGACACTTCAAGCTATTTTAATTAAACATCAGATATTCAGAACTGAAGGAAATCAGATTTTGCAAGCTATTTGTATACTAAAAGAACAGAATTCACAAGCTAATTATCCAAAGGTCAAGCATAGAATGAATCAGTTCAGAAATACTAATTAGTGTTTTCCCAGCGATTGCAGGAGAACATTTATAAATGCAAAATTAAATAATAGAGATTATAAATGGAGAGTGTGGGCGACTTAATAATTTATTCCTCCCACTCTAATCAGGATTTCTGACTATCCTTTCTCTAATACAATTCAACAGTCTTCCTTTTTCTTTATTTTCTTCTGTTCTTTCCTTTGAGATTGGAACTGTTGACATGACTTTTAATTAGTTTACATTAAGGCTAAAGGAGAGCTCTTCATAGTTGAAAGGAAATGGTATTTTAATTAAACTGGTCTTTACTTGTTTATGTGCATTTTACTTTCTCTTCCCCAATGAAGTACTTTGTTCCACAAAGCCATGGGGTCTCCACATAGAGTCTCCATTAGATGGATGGTTGTCTCTAGTCTTGCTTTAAGGATCAAACTTGCCTCTACTTTATGGTCATTTGCACATATCATCTTAAAATTAAAATATCTAAGAATGATCATGTTTAAATAATGAATTAAGAGAATATCTCATGTGTGTGCTTCAGTAATCTAAAAGCAGTGGCATATATGCAAGTATGACAGACACAGAAAGACAACAGGATTAACTTGTCCTGGAAAGAATCACTAAATTCAGGAGTATAGGCACTCAGAAAGGGCGGTTTTTTTTTTTTTTTTTTTTAGAAGACCAAACAAGCTCTACAAGAGTTTCTGATCTTTGCAAAGTCCTTGATTTGGGAGAAAATAAATCTACTTGTGCTTTTCAGCTTTGGCTCTAACTTTTCTCTTCGTTTTTGAAAGGACAGCTTGATGCTTAATATACAGTCGAAATTAACAGATAATGCACAGATTTTCTCCACAACACCCACTTGCACACAAACACATGCACACAGCAGTCAGTCACACACATACACATAATTATGGGCATACCCACACATTCATGTACATACAGACACATACTCATACTCAGACAGTCATGAGCAAATCCACACACTCAGAAAAACATTGAAGAATTCGGGAACACACATAGCTATGCACAAAACAGACTACATACCTTCTCCTGTTAATATTTTATAAGTGCAAAATTCTTGTTGTATTCAGTGATCCAGTATGGATCATGATCATGGAATTCGTTACCTAACATGCACAGTTCATAGTAAAGTTATTCACCTGTGCAATTCTCAGTGTTTTGCCCAATATGTTGTGTATTGAGACTACCACTATGCAGTCTAGGCGAGCATGAAATTCATGGTGATCCTCCTGCCTCAGCTTCCCGACTCTTGGCAGTGCAGGTACGTGTCACAACATTTAGCATGGTTTCTTTTTTATAATTTAGGTAATTTAGTATATTAAATGTGTTTACTTGCCTTGAAACCTGTGTTATATCATCCTAATCTAGTTCCCAGGCCTGCTCTGTCTCTTGCCACTGTGATTGAGCTCACAGTTAGTTACATTATAGTTCTTGTTGAAAGGGCTGTATCATCATCATATATGGAGTGGCAGGAATAGAGTAGATTAGGACGGGCACTGTGAGGATTGATCTTGACCTGCCTAGGAGTTGGATCTCTTTTGGATGCCTTGCTGTGAACACTCCTCTTGCTGTGTAGCTGAGTATCTCCCCTGCAGTTTCTGGGTCTCTGTCAGGATGTTTTTCTAAGTAGAGTTGGTGTCCTACAGCTCTCTGTGCTACTCCACAGCTGTTACACTAGATACGGTGAACACAGCCACAGGTGTAGAGAAGGGACATACTCTATAATCTTCTCATGACTCAATTTTAGCATTTTCACTGGGCTTGATTTTCTTTAACAATTACAACTTATGAGGTTTTTGTTTTTTGTTGTCTGTTTTTGATTTTTTTTAAAAAAGAAGGGTTTCTCTGTAACTTTGGAGCCTGTCCTAGACCTAGCTATTATAGACCAGGTTGGCTTTGAACTCACAGAGATCTGCCTGCCTCCCTAGTAATGGGATTAAAGGCATGTGCCATCACTGCCCAGCTTCAAATTTATGTTTTAATCCTTACTGTCTTTACATGACTATAAAAGTTTGAAAATACTTGGTTTTGTCAACTGCCCCTTTGTACAATGATAAGCATTAATGAACTGTCATTTCCTTAGAAGAGGTGGAAGTACTTCATTGTAGTCTCTGTTACAGTTGGAAACATGAAAAAATGAAAATTTTACTGATTTTGTGGTGAGATTGCAGGGTTTTCTAGAGTCACAACCCATGGAAGCGGAGGACTCCAAGCCAACATCGAGATTTCAAGTCTCTTGACACTCCATACTCAGACTCCTGAAGGTCAAACAACTGCCAGCTTTGTAGAAGCCCTCACTGAAACCAGCTGCTCTTGGCTGAAACTGCATTTTCTTCTCCACAGATTTGTATATGTGTGATTGCCTTGTGACCTCAGTTTTGTAATGAACCTAAGAAAAATCTTGTTTGTTTCCTGTTTTTCTGGGTGATTTTCTTGTGAAAATTGGCATGCTCACAAGCTCCTTGCGTCTCGCAGTTCTTTCCACTGTGCTTATGATCTTTTGGAGCTAATATGGAAATTAATTTAATAGAATTAACATGAGAAGAGTTTAAAGGAAAGTTCTAATGCTTCATCCATTATTATTTCTGTCAGACTACCTCAATCACCCCATATATCAAGTGCTCAGCTTTTTCAAAGAAAGCACTTCATATTTTCAGCAATATAAAGACAATAGCATTGCTAATCATTCTTTAGTAGCTACTCTGGTGGTCACTATTAATCTTCCTATGATTAAAATTTGAGTATTATGTGTTTTTTCTATTTTAATTAAAACATTCCCACACAACACATTTTGATCATGCTTTTCCTTCCCCATATCCTTCCAGATTCTTTGCACTTCCCTACTTTTATGCTCTCTCTCTCCTCTCTTAGTTATAGAAATTATAGTAATTAAATGGTGAAAAGGCAAAGGACTGTTAATTATGGGGTGCCCAAGCCCAAATGGCACATCTACCAGCACCTATAGCTAAGGCTCAGGTGTTGTCATAGATGCAGAAGAAAGATTGTAAGAACCAGAGAACCAGGTTATTTGCTTCAGGATGGTCTAGTGTCTTCTATATATGACAAGAATGTTGTATCCATGAAGCCTCAAACATTTGGTCACCTGAAAAAGAAGACTTGTGTAACCCCAGTTAAGAAATCAACATATATGGAAAATCATCTCCCAGGACTCTACCTTTAGGTGAAAAGCTGCAGGCATTTATGGCACATGAGAGAGAGATAATTTCAGTCTTCTAGGTTATCCAATCCTAAGTGGTCAGTACCAAATACATATACATATAATCAACACTAAATGTGCTGAGTGGTTTGTACATCCATATATACATATAGGAGACAAGCAAGGAATAGCTAAAGTGGGGAGAGAAATACGTAAAAATAATATATCATAAATTATATGTATATGAATTTCTCAATAAAATAAGAAAGAAAACAATAACTTGTTAACTTCATAACAGTATGTATGTTTTTCCTTAAATGAAATAATTTTAAAGATGATTAAGAAAGGGAAAAGTCCCCTTTTTTCTGCAAGCTGGTGAAATTCCTATTTTTCTTGACACATATAACTAACTGTAGTCAATACTTTAGGAGAATTTTCTAACTGGTTATAAAAATAATATTAAATGACGAATTCAAAATGACAGAGAAACTTGCATGCATAGTTGTAAGTTAGTGTAGACTAATAGACACCTCAGTAATTCATAGTTATGCTGACACAAATCAGAAACTATTAACTACTAAGGAAAAGAGAAGAATGTAGAAGAAGAATCTGTAGATTTGTTAAATGACTGTTTTTCTCAGTGTAAGTGAAACAGAAAGACAGGGAGGGAAGGAGAGAGCACAACGGAGGGGCAGGAAGCCAAAAACACCAGACGAAGCATTGCAACAAACAATGTCTCTATACTACAGACTGATTGACACCAAAACCCAAATATTTTCACAGATAAGAGAGGGATCTGTGAATTCTTTGGACTAAAAAATTGTTCTTCCAAACTCTTTCAATATAAGGATCTGTTTGAGAGATTTTATAAGTAAGGTTCAGGGTAGACAGATATCTAGATGATTAATGTAGACGGTGTCATGGTTTCTTTCCTGTTGCTCTAATTCATTGCCTAAGGAGCCTAAGAAGAAACGGAGTGTTTTGGCTCACAGTCCCAAGCTACAGTCTGCTGTGGTGGAGAAAGCAAGGCATCTGGAGCTTGGAACAGCTGATCCCATAGAACCTGCAGTTATGTATTTAGGTGGTCTAGTACTCTGCTTGCTTTTTCCTCCTTGTACTGTCCAGGATACTCTGCCCATGGAACCATACCACTCACAGGGTGAAAGTCTTACTAAAATCAAGATAATTCTTCACAGATTTGCCAAAAGGTCTTTTACCCCAAGTGTCTAAAGGATCTCTAAAGTTGACAATTAGCAATGACTATCACATATGGTAAATTTATAACAAAGTATTGTGAAATCATAAATATTTGGAACATGCCATTTGCAGATGGACTGATCAGCACTCTTTCATGAAAGTTAGTTATACATAAAACACACTTAGTAATTGATTTGGATATGTGTGTTCAAAGTGCCCATGGGACAAAGGTTTACCCCCAGTCTTTGAAATTATTAGGCAGTGATATACCCTACATGAGATAATATTTGCTTATGGAGACCATGGGGCACCAATATCTTCCATGCTTCTCCTGGGACTTTGAGACATTTATTCCACACATCAATAATCTCTGCCAAGTTGAATGGACTCGCCGCAGCATAAAAATCAATGGTGACACCTAACTGTGCCCTGAACTCACAAAATCAGAAGTCCCAAAATAAATAGTTCTGAAAGACCTGAAAAATGGTCTTAATGCCAAGGAGCCCCCAGACTCAATAACCAGGCCATCAGATGCAAACGCATGAGGTGGTTTATTTCACAATTGCAATCGGGTGCAAAGCTTAGGGATAGCTAAGCACCCCGAGTATCCAGGCAAGCAAGCTTTTTATAGACAAAAATCACGTTTTCCATGAATTATAATATGAGGTACAAGAACAATTAGGATTGGTCCAGACATACAAGCCAGAGTTCAACCCAGAACAGAATTTGCATAGTTCAGCCCATCCCTGAGTACATGACATTCAGCAGGCTACTGTGATACCCAACATCCTGCCTATCCCCCCATCCCCCTGTGACTCAATTTACAATTCGATAGATAACCATTTCCTGCTACCAGTTCTGGGGTTCTGGTAACCACCGGTTCTGATAAGCATCTGGCTAGAAGACTGCCACTGGTCCTTAATTGCTATCCTGCTGCCCAGCTGGGAAAGGAGGAACCTGTTGGTCAAACCTGTTTGTCACATTCTGCAGTTTTTATTATCCTTCTAGGCAGAATTAGTTGGGTCCTTTCAAGTTCCTCTTATAAAATTGATTACTTCAGGTATTTTGTTGCAATAATAGAAAGCTGCCCAATATTATAATGATGAGTACCTTTTCTATAATGTGGAACACAATTCATCCATACATGAAAACAATTCTAAAATGGTCATAAATTATGTTAGCTCTATACAAATAAAAATACTCAAAAGTTGAAATTACTTTTAGAAGATATATGAATATAATTAGATCATGGTTAGTAAGTTATAAAACCATCTGAGGTGTCAAAAAACAGAGAAATGGATAACAGAAATAAAGAACATATATACAATAGACAGTTTTAAGTCATAAAGAATGAAATTATGTTGTTTACAGACAAATGAGTGTTGTTGAAAGCAATCATATTATGATACTTAAGATAGTTTCAAAAAGATGAATATGTTTAGCCTCATTTGTGGTTCTGAGATCCTAAGCAGATACACAGCATCACACACACACACACACACACACACACACACACATGAAAGTAGAAGTGAAACTGTTTGGGGCACAAAATTGACAGAAAAGAGATAAAAGAATAAGAAAAGAAAAGACAGGAGATGTGCAGAGAGAATATGCTTGATGCAAAATGAGAAAATTTAAGAAGAGATGGTATGAAATGTAGAAAAGCACAACAAAAAAGACCAGAGGCTGTGTTTTAAATCGGAACTGAGAAAACAAAGAGGCTATACATCATTTATTGGCTTCAAAATGAAATGATTAAATCCAGTGTCCCAATTTTGTTGACGAGATGCAGATATTGACTACAAAAAACTAACGTAATTTGGTTGGAGGGAGACTTCTTTTCTCCTATAATTGAAATTAATCTGCTCTAAAATCATTTGTTCCATGGACGATACCTTATTTTAAGCAATGTATCTTGCTTCTGCTTCAGGCTGATGATGTATTATATCGATACATCATTTAAGAGACAGCCTTCAGATATGATGTATTAGAGAAACACATTACTGGAGAGAGAGTCAGGATGCACAATTCGTTAGAGATCCAACTTATCTTGGGAGATCTGTTGTAATTTTTAGCAAGAAGGATCACATGCTAATACATCTGACTACCAATTAGTTTTTCTAAATAGCCAAATATTAACACAGAAGGATTCACGAATATGTAATAAATAAAATTAGTCTTTGGGACTGGTGTGATAGTTCAGTCTGTTTAAGCATGTGTCTTGTAAACACAAGGACAGGTGCTGGTATCAACAACCTCCCACACAGAGCAGGGAGTGTGAAATCGTTTCTGTAATTCTAGTGCCCAGAAGATGGAGATAGGATTTCCGGGATGAGCTGGCTACCTAGTGAGAGAACCTGCTTGGATAAATAGGTGAATAAAGAGTTATAGACATCCATTGTCAACCTTTCACTCCCCCATACACGTGTATGCATTCTAATGGACATATACCTCTACACACGTGTTGGCCAACACATGCAAACAAATATGTATACAAGTACTCATTCAATACACATGCACACATACACACACACACACACACACACACACACACACCTCTAAGTCCAAGTTTACAGAGGATCTTTCTAAACAAAATGATGAATGAAGGCATTAAAATTAACTAAAAGAACTTAAATGTCTATGACATTTAATCTACTACCTAAGTTTATCCTAAGGTTTGAGTGAGAAATCTGTGGATTCTAATTTCATGGGATAGAGAGATAGCTCAGCTGCTCAGAGCAATAGCTGATCTTCCAGAAAATATGTTTGATTCCCAGCATTTACACAATGGTGCACAGCAGTAATTTCAGTTCTAGAGAATCCAAAGCCTTCTTCTGACCTCCATGAACACCAGACATGCAAGTGGTATGCATACAAACAGGGGAGCAAAACACTCATACATATAAAGTGAATTTCTTTTTATATAATCCAAATACTATATTTATAAATAAGTACTCATAAATTATTTTAGGAAATTAAATTAAAATAATGTTTCAAATTTCTAAATCTCAATTTATAAAAGCAGAACATAAAAATATTATGATTTAATAGAAGTTTGTGTTATAATGTACCAAAGAGTACATTGTAGAAATAGCCAAGAGTTTTTGTATTGGATTAGTCTTTCTGTAGTTATCAAGGCAAGACTTAGGGGAAAGGTACTGGATTATATATATATGAATGATGACATTGTGGAAAACATTATATGACAAATTAACCAGACCCCATAAAACCAAATCAAGTGAAAAATTGATAGCCAAATTATTTAAAACTTTTTTTTCTTTTTTTAAATTTATTTATTTATTTATTTTTGTTAAAAACAAAATTTACATTTACTCCCCTTGTTCCCGGCCCTCCCGCTCCCCCACTACCCCACCGCCCTCCCCCTGCTTCCTTAAGATTGTGCAGGATACCCTGTCCTATGGGGAGCCCAAGGCCCTCCCCCCTCCATCTCAGTCTAAGAAGATGTGAATTCATATAGAATAGGTTCCCAAATAGCCAATACATGCAGAAGAGATAGGTCCCAGTGCCATCATCGTTGGCCTCTCAGTCAGTCCCCGCTGGCAGTCACATTCATAGAGTCCAGTTAGGTCATTTGCTCATTCAGTCTCGGTCCAGCTGGATTTGATGAGCTCCCAATAGATCGAGCACACTGTCTCTGTTGGTGGGCCAGTCCCTCATGGTCCTGACTTCCTTTCTCATTTTCTCCCTCCTTCTGCTCTTCCACTGGACCTTGGTAGCTCGATCTCTTGTTCTGATGTGAATGTGGGTCTCTGGCTCTATCTCCATTCATCATGCAAAATTTCTATGGTGACGATTAGGATATTCAACAAAGTAACTATGGGACAAGTTCAGTTCAGGCACCCACTCCTCTGCTGCCCAAGTATCTAGCTGGGACCTCCCTATGAATCCCTAGGATCCCCTCAAGAGACAAGTCCCTTGCAAATCTTAGAAAGACTCCCGTTAATGGGGTGGGAGTTGGGATGGGGGGAGGGGGTAGGTGAAAGAGAGGAGGTAGAAGGGAGAAAGGAAGAACTGCGGAGAGCCTGGGTTGGGGGAGGGTGGAGATGCAGGAAGGATGGTTATTGGGGAAGGGAATAAGATATTTAAAACTTTTACTGTGCCCACATTTGTCTATTTTGCCTCCCTTTTGTTTATAGCTCTTGTAGCATCAAGGGCTTTTATGGACTACCAAAGTGCGTATTGTTTGCTTATGAAGTACAAAGAAAGCCTGAGAAGAGCATCTTATTTGTCCTCTTTTCCACTCCTTTACTTCTTGCTCACACACTCCTGCAGGAATAAATTCTCACTCTCAGTCTCAACTGAGAAATCAAATTGTCATTTCCCAGCAACCCATCGTATTGCCAAATGACAAATATTCTTTAGAAGAATTCAACCTCTATTGACTGAAGTTTTCCACTGCACAGGTTTATCAATCATCTGAGTAGTTTGCATAGAGATTATTCTTTTTCCAATTCTGAAGAATGTCTCAAAACGATTCATGATTTGGCTATTATATATATGGCTCAGGGACTTGGTTGGCAGTTGAAAGCATTTGGGCAACTCACTGGACACAGACCTCTAGACTGCTCATTGAGCTTATCCTTTGAGGAGATTATTGAAATATACTGGCACTGGGGTAGGTGGGTTCTGGCTAGAGGAAGTAGGTCACTGGGGTCTTATCTTTTCAGAGTATAAGGTGCCCTGGTTTTGCCTTATAACTCTTTCTGTTTCCTTTTAGTCATTAGACCATGAGCTGAAAACTCTGAAACTACAAGACAAACTCGTAACTAGAAAACTATACTCTTAAGCTGTTTTTCTAACTTATTTTGTCAGAGGAATGAAAAACTCATTAACCCACCAAAATATTTGAAAATCAGATTCTAACAATTACTCTTTGGGATTAATGTGGGAGCTATTATTTTATAATATTCCATATAGAAAATGAGTTATAAAGCCAAGTAGTGGTGACACAGGCCTTTAATTCCTGTACTCTGGAGGCAGAGGCAAGAAGATCTCTGTGAGTTTGAGGCTAGCCTGGTCTACAAGAACAAGTTCCAGGACAACTGTATAGCCTCTAAAGCTACAGAGAAACTTTGTCTCGAAAAACCAAATAAAAACAACCAAACAAACAAGGAAATGTGTTATAATATGGAAATGAGAGGGAAAACAATGTTGATAATATCAGTATTTGTTATGATCACAAGGCATCACCAGAATAGTTAGATGCATAGAGAAGCTCAAATTCAGACTGTCAACCTTCAGCACTTATGCAAGAAAACCATTTATTTGGTAATTCTGACCACTGTAAAAATCATAGTTCAATACAATTACTATCATCCTAATATGCACATTTCTAAACTTGCCATTTAGCTTTAATCAGTATGAGAGACTTTTATTATATTTTATGAAGATATCCCTCAGGGATACATACAGTTTTCTGTGTGTTATGGATGTTTTTTCAGGACTCCCAATGCTGATCGTAGATACTTAACCCAGGTTCAGATTTTTCAGGCTTTCCTTTTCTAATAGTATTTGGTTTGGATTCCTGGTGAGATCTGTGGCTTTACAAGGTTGCTTCCAAGTTTTTGTGGCACATTCATCTTTCTCTAGATGAAAACTGACACAAACCCAGAGTCTGCCCCGGTACAACCTTCTTTCCCAGGTTATAACAGTAATTCAACAAAGTGCAACTGAACTAACCAAGCAAGTGTCCATTCCATATGAGACATGTACCAATTCTACAAAATTAATAGCCACACATGTAAGTGTAAAGAGACTGATAATTACTCATTGAAGAGGGGACCTGCTCCCCAAATAGCTGGCCTCCCGATGTACATTCACTTAATAGTGACAGGAGTGTCTTTTTAATTTGTTATGCTACTTGATGATATTTGTTACTTGATTTTGGCATTGCTGTGACCAAACACCTGATGAGAAGCAGCTTAATGAAGAGCTTATTTCTCCTTACTGTTCAATCGGGAAGTAGTACAGTATATCAGAGAACTGAGCGCACGGCAGTAGGTTCATGGGGTGACTAGTACCATTGCATCAGCCGTGAGGAAACAGAAGACAAAAGGCAGAACCAAGATAGCACATGGTAACCCCAATGACTCATTTCATTTAGCAAGTATCCACTCTTAAAAACATTTCCCTCCCAAGAGGATAACACCTGAAAACCAACATTTAAACATTTGAAACTAGGGAACATATTTTATATTTAAAACATGATAGCAAGTAAAAACTTAATTAGCTAATTCATTCAGATTACAAACTGGTACTATTGGGGGAAAAGTAAAGACTGAGCCTCACACTGTTGATCTGATTGGCCTGGAGCCATGTCGACAATGCTTGTCTTGAACTCACAGAAATCTGCCTCCCTCTGCCTCTCATATACTGGAATTGAAGTTATGAGACAAACTGATTCATTTCAAATTAAATTTTAAAATGTTTATATACATGCAGATAAAATGTCAATTAGGAAGGTAATTTAATCACCCACAATTTTTTAAAAATGTTTTCTGATATTGCTTCTTGGTATAATGATGTAGGTATGCTGCTGTATTACATAATAAGGACACTTAAAGTAAATAACTAACCTTGACTTCCTGATGAAAGGCATGGTAATCTTTTGATTCGAATAAGTGGATCCAGAACAATGCCTTGATAACAATAACTTTGCCCAGTGTAGCTCATCAGTGATTGTGTTTTAAATGTATTTCCTTCTTCTCTTTGTAAAATGGACACTAACTTTTCACCTGCATTAACCACAAAATTCCAGATTTGTGGACTCAAAATGGTCAGTTACTCAGCAAAGAGTCTGGTTGGGTCAGTGGGTATATCTCATCATTTAGAACACCGCAAACCACCATTTACAAAGGTACAATGGGTAATAAGGGATGATGAAGAACAAATGTCTTTGTAGTGAGAAGCAGTGCAAGGTTACAAACTTTACAAATAAGAATGGGAGGGTTCACAGTGAGGGAAATTGCATGTAAGTCCTCCTACTGATCAGAGGACTTTCCCATTTGTGCCATACTCTATCAACATTCACACTGTGAATTCCTTCCCCCATCTACCTTATCTACAAAATCTTTTTCCTGTGAAAGCCTGTGTATCCTTGTAAGAGGCCCATGATTCCACCGATGACTGTCTGCTCATGACATCCAGTGTTACATTTTGTCTAAAGCAAAGATCCCACTTAGGCCTTCTGTATCATCATCATCATCATCATCATCATCATCATCATCATCATCATCTGTCATCTACTATCTTAAAGCTTCCAGATTCCTCTCCCAAAGACATTGAACCTCTGTGGAGGATAGCATAGCTCCTGAAATACTTGTAAGTAATAATTCTTGTTTATTTCATGAAAACAGGAATCATATAAAGTTATGTCTTCCGCCACAAGCAAATGTCTTGAGACTCCCCTCATTCTTTGCTACTCTCTGCCTTCTTGTTCTCCTGTAGTGATGTCCCCTATTTTTAATCCTTCTGTATTATCCAATCTGGCTTCACTGTGACAGTCCCAGCAGAGAGAGCACCCATATTGAACCCTCACTCTCAGCTACTCCCTATGCTGAACCATGCCCTGGACATCAGCCACTCCCCAGACTCTCTTGCATATTCTCCTTTCTTGGTGTCCTCTGACTGCAGCCTGCAGACCTTCAGGTTCTGATACTGTCCCACTGTGCCCACCATACCACCTCCCCTGCTCTCTTGCCCCAATAGGACTCTGTATTATTTATTTATTTGGAGGTTTTAAGTAGGTATTTTTGTCCACAAATGAATATAACCATTGCTGATTTTTTATTTTTTTTTACACCTCTGTCTTCCATGTTTAGTCAAAGAAACAAACTCCAAACTTTTGCTTTTCTCAATCATAGTGTTCCTCAAGGAGTTTTAGCTCAATAAAGTAATAGAATTAAAAATTATTGAAGGGCATTCAAGAGAGCTTAAGAGCAAGGGTGCTTGCTCAAAATTCTGAATACCTGAGTTCATTAAATGGGATCTACACCATGGAGGGAGAAAGCTGACTCCTGTAAATTATTCTCTGACCATGTAAACTGTTACTCTACCAACAAATAAAATATAAATTAATACTGAAGATAAATATCTCTTTTGTATTTATCAATAATTCTCAAGCTACAATAAAAATAAAAGTTAAATGGACATTCAAAATAGTAAGTAATAATGAGCTCATTATGTATTAGCAAAAACATTTTATTATAAAATAATTATGCAGAACAATAAAATATGGAGAATAGATTTCAAATTTCTACTTTGTCTAATTAACAGGTCCAAAGGGCTTCTTTGTAGACAATATCAATAATTTAAAAATAAAAACAAATGTAGAAGCCTCATGTTTGTTTTTACTTTTTTGGTGCCAACACACAAAATCCGTATACCACAGGAAATAGAAACCCATCTTGTTCTCATTAAGTTTAAGTTGTGTTAAAATCACAAGAGAAATATGTGTGAATACATACTTAGTCTGGACTCAGAACAATCTCAAGCCTTAAAGTCCTTCCTATGTGTATGGGGGAACACTGGTTTCTGGTGTTCTGGTGTCCCAGCCAAATCTGAATGCATTTGGCACCTCAGTATGATTGTTTACTATATGTTTAATGTGGAAGTGAAGAGGAGTTGTGTTGAATTTTAAAATGTTCGTGACAAAATAAAGAGTTCATCTGCAACTTGGTGACTCAAATATGAACTGAGATGTTTTGCCCTTTTAGCTTCATGTTTGTTAGATTTGAATATGAAGTACCCTCCATGAAGCCTGCTGTATCAAAGGCTTGTTTCCAAGTTTGAAGCGCTGTCGGGAAGTGATGAGACCATGAGGGCACTAACTCCATGAAACATAAAAGATGCATCTACCTTTTTTGTTTGTTTGTTTGCTTTTGTCTTGTTTCTCAAGACTGGGTTTCTCTGTGTAACAGTCCTTGAACTTGCTTTGTAGACCAGGCTGGGCTCAAACTCATTGAGATCCAACTGCCTCTGCCTCCCAAGTGCTGGAACTAAAAGCGTGCACCACCACCCAGTGCATTTACATTCTTAATGGGCTATTAGGAGGTAATAGCTGCTTGGAAGAATTCTAACAGGTTACTGGATATACCTTTGAATTATTATCTTGGCTCTGGACTCTAGGATTATCACACTCTGATTCCTTCCTGCTGTGAGGAGAGCTATCTTGTCTGTCATGTATTCTATATCACTTTGTTCTGCCTCATCACTCTTCAGCCCCTAAAACAGAAAAAGCAAAAATACCATAAACAGAAATGTCTGGAAAATGTGAAACAAAAGTCATCTGACCTCTTTTAAGTTGTTTCCTAGCTGTTTGTCTAGAGTTAGTGCCTCAGGAGAAAGGGGCTCCCACTGCTTATTCTTATGATGATGACTCTGAAATCCTCTTCAGAAACATTCAGTATCAACTTAGTATTCACTAAAGAATTCTGATTTACCTTAGAATAAAAATATTGAGTTGGTGGTTAGTTTTTTTTTTATCAGACTCCATCAAGCCAGGGTGGGAGGCAAGGTATCCACATTAATTCAACTCATATTTTTAGTTCATTTTTCCATACTCTCTCACAACTCAGCAAGCACCAATATGCAATTAATTGTGCAAACCATCCAGCATTCATGGTAACTCTTCAGTGAACCCATTTTATTGCTAGGAATACAAAGTAGCAGGAACATGACAATGAGATCCATTGTTGCTAACACTTCCAAGAAATGAACAGAGTTAAGGAATGATGCATCAGGAGGACAGCTAAAGAGAGAGTTAGACCTGATGTAGTATGGTATACAGCCTTCAGTGTCCAACATACTCAGCCTCTAGCAGCTATGTGCCTGAAAGTGACTTTGCACTCTTCCATCTCTCCCCATTTCCTCCTTTAATTGTCAAGAATGTTCGTAAGCAGAATTGTCTCAGGGTTAGGGATTCTTTCATTGCCAGTAATGCTGATGCAAGGGTCTTGAAACTCTTATCCTGGTAGGAATTGATTCCGAGCTGTATTTTACCAGTAACATCAGAGCCACCCGTAGCAATGTAGATCCTTGCTCATACTTGAGGCAATATGGGGAGCTCTTTTAAGACATATTCACTCAGGTAAAGTTTGAGATTCTTGACTGAAAATGAAAAGATTTTCAAGGCAAGTCTGTATGAAATATATTGAGAGTCTATTTTAGAAAACCATTTTTTATTTGCATGTGTTTGTGTGTATATAGACACACATGTGTGAGGTTATCCAAGGAAATCATGCATATGTCCAATTCCTTGGAGTTAAAATTACAGCCAGTTGTTAGACACTAGATATGGGCACTTGAAATTGAACTAGGATCCTATGCAAAAGCAGCAAGAGCTCTTACCTAAAGAGCCATCTCTCCAGCCCCTATTTAAAGTTAATTGAAAAGTGTTTCTAACATAGATTTAATGGTGAACATTAACAAAATGAGAGATGTTTAAAGAAAAAAGACAGCACTTGGCCAGGGGTGAGTGCCTCAAGAACTGTTGGCCTTATGAGTTTTAACTATAGCCATGTGTGTGACTTTGATAATTTCTGAAACCTTTGTTCAAAGCTTTCTAACAGACTATTTTCCTGGTTTGTTGTTGCTAGATCTGAGGTCATAAGGTAATTCCTGGGGTGTACTGGATAGGATTACAGGCTGAAGAGTAGGGCCAGAGGGCACAAAAGTGGCGAGACCTATTTCTTACTGTAAACTAAGTTTTTTAAATTTTTTTCTGTGCTATGCCTGGGAAAATACAGAAATTATAAAGTCACATCTCAGAAAAGAGTACAGTTATACTCCAAGGTCATATATGCTTAGGCCTTTAATTGCGGTCTTTCTCTATTTTAAGCACTGTTCTTTGAAACAACTGTAAATTGAATGATTATTATCTCTACTCCAGCAGTCTTCAAACCCCATGTTGATTTTGCTGCATTTCTTGACTCTCCATAGATGGACGCTATCAACCAAACCCTATTCTGTAATATAGGGGCCTTTTTTGTCCCTTGTATCCTTGATTTTTCCCTGTTTTTATATCCTTCCTCAGTTTTCACTATGAAGTTTCTCTTGGGAATGCAGACAACCTTCAACATGGCAGCCTTGCAGCTTGTGCATCCTGCTGGCTGCACTTGGTACTGATACACCTGCCAAAAATCTCCTTACTGGGATCCTGACCTTCACTTTCCTACAATGGAGCTCAAGAAATGGAACATTTAAGAATGATGACAAGGTGCCCAGATAAAAGGTGGTAGATATCTAAGTAGGGGAAAAGAAGATTGCCGCACACCATGCCCTTCTGTCTACGCTCTGTGCGCTATCATATAGTTCCCGAGCTGCTTCGGGCTAGGGGCTGGAGGTTGAAATATACAATGACAGAAAAACAGACAGGGAGGGAGACAGCACAGACAGAGAGACAGAGACACACGGACCCCTAGTCACTGGTAAGAAGCCCTTTATTCAGTAGCACCATGGAGGCTTAAATATCCAAAAGTCAGGTGGGCCAACAGGTGAAAACCTTATCCTCTCATCCTCAAGGCAAGGCAACACGTGCTTGTGAAGCAGAGCTTTCAGTAACTCAAATCAGAGGTAAAGGTCTCTAGCAGGGAAGAGCAGCTGGAAGCGAGGACTCCAAATGGCCCCAACAGAAGATGATAATTATTGGAAATCATTTACTGTGATTTACTAAATTGTGCAGTTTTGCTATCAGAAAGGGCTTGGAGCACTAGGAAGTACTGTACAATACTTGGGTAAGGAGGGATAGCAGTTGGCAATGAGACCAAGGTAGAAGAGGAAGCCAGGGTCAACACATGTTTGAAGCAGAGGTTTTAGGACATCCAAGGATTCAGTTATTTTTAAGGCCGTCTTTTAAAACCACCATGTGTTCATTTGTGCAGGACTCTTCACCTGGAATTATTCATGGTCCACACATTTAATCAGAGAGACAGTAACTAATGGTCAGGTATAGCTGCCTATGATGAGGGAAGATTTTTCTTTGAATGATTTTTAAAATAGATTTCAGTAAAGCAAGAAAACATTGCGCTAATAAAGGAAAATGATAATATTTTAATCACACCTTAATCCATTTTCTATATTCTTTTAAAAACAGTTTTTATCAATATTAACAAGCTACTCATTCTGGGTTTGGACTACGGGAATTTGAATGAGCTGTTCTATAGCATTATTGCAATAGTATCAGTATATTAAGTTGTAAAATAAAGGATACTAAAAAGGTTAATGTGGGATGTAGGGAGATTGGTGTTTTTACTAGATATTGGTTACTTGCTACCTTATGAAGTTACTTCGAGCTTTTTACAGGCATATTTTGGCCTGGTTACTAAGCTGCATCCTGATTGTCCATTACTATCTATCTGCTCACGAAAACTAAGGGTTTGGCTTGATGGAACTAATGATGCCACAGGACTGACCTAGCCATGGAACACATGGCAACGAGTAAGGTGCTAGTCTACAAAATTCCAAAATATTTTCATTTTTTGACAAAGGGACAGAGATGCAAATGAGCTCATGTGTGCCTTTGGTTCCACTTCCATCCATGCCTGAAAAGCATGTGATGAACCGGGACTGCTGGAAACTAAAAGAATAACAGCTCTCATAGATTCCCCCAATGGGACTGAGTTGCTGTTGGCTGTTACACTTCTAATACACTGTAATAATTACAGATTTAATTTCTCTTTTTTCCATAACCTTCCCCTTGCCCAGATTGGTATTTACCTACGAGGCTGCAATTCTTTTTCCAACTTCCTGGGCAGTGGATATGCTAGGTGTGTACCAGGGCATCCAAACCATAATCCTTATGGATACTACTTTTCAAGTCTAGCTGATAGTTTTGAATATACAATTTAATCTTATTAAATGTTTCTAAGCATTTTTGTTCATGTAACTGTCATATTCTATTAGTATATATTCTAAAATTGGGAGTAATTTTGACAGGATAACAGAAGACACTACCATAAGAGGGTGGTTTTCTTTCTCATGGGAAAGGCCTGCTCAGATACAAACATCTGGATGGGATGATAAGGAAGAATGGAAGATTCAGGGATCTTACACAATGCCTAATTTAGAGCCCACCCTCCTTGTCCACACACTGAATTTCCTTCTTTGTCCTCATGGGAGATGTCAGATTGCCTCAATGAAGCTATTTATCATTTCTTTCTTTTGCTCTTCCCACTTTTTGATCTGTTGTCTTTCCCAGACAGTCTTTTATTTGCCTGTCATACATAACAAATTCTACTTCTTGGCTGTATGTCAACTTTTATTTATTTTTACTTATTTATACTCTATATCAGTAAAATTTGTTTCTTACTGCGTTTTGGAGTTTTAAATTTCCAGCATGCTTTTGCTAGCAACCGAACACAGATCTCCAACACACAATTACCTAGCTTCTGTTTGCTTTGGTGGGTACTAGGAAATAAGAGTATTAAGCCCATCATTCCTAAGCCCACACCCATTATAATTTAGTATATAGACCTGGACTTTTCTTTTTTTTCCTTTTCCTTTTTTTTTTTTTTTTTTTTTTTTGGTTTTTCGAGACAGGGTTTCCCTGTAGCTTTGGAGCCTATCCTGGAACTAGCTCTTGTAGACCAGGCTGGTCTTGGACTCACAAAGATCTGCCTGCCTCTGCCTCCCAAGTGCTGGGATTAAAGGCATCCGCCACCACTACCCAGCCTAGACCTGGACTTTTCTAGTCATTAAGGGAATATTACTTAGAGACCAACTTCAGTAATAAATGGTTAGACGATCAATATGCTATTCTTTGCCATCAATGTCTTTATATGGAACATAGAGCCTGAGAACAGAAAAGAAAATTTCCTGATTTCCAATAAATCTTTTCTTTAAGGATAAAGCAAAATATTTGGTTCTCTGTATGCGTGACTTGGAGCTATATTTTCATATAAAGTATACCTTAACAGCCTCAGAGATATGTGGTTATTGCAGATTATAGTTTTTATTTTGTTATACAAAAGTCTATTCGTATATTTCCCATGTGATGCTAACACTAAAAAATTAGGTTTTTTGTGTTTCACGACTAAGGATGAGGCCTATTGAACAATTTGTGTTTAAAAGCAGATTCCTTTGTATGCCTGAAGTGGTGACAGGTGGGGCAAAGGGATTCAGTGAAATATTTGCTCATTTGCAGTCTAGAATGCTATCCAATAACAAAAGTCAGTTTAGACAGGAATTATTTAAGTCAGTCATATGGAAAGTATGAGAAGTATTTATACCCACAAGTCATTCTTAGTTAAAGGAATGTAGTTATTACAGTTGTGTTTTATGTCAAATTATCATAAATTTTAATCACTAAACAGATATCTTCACCTAAAGAATTGTCCTGTTTTCCTTAGCTGATTCAATATGATCCACCCCAGTGGTAGCTAGTACTTCTGAATGCAGCCCAGATGAACAGGACATGGCAGAATGAAGATTTCTTTTGCCCCTTGACCTCCCCCTTGCCACGGAGTTGATCTGTACTGATGCTGCTGCAGCTATTGCTGTTGATTCTTTTGCCTATCTAATAACTAAAATTTACATGGTTGGCTGGTCAAGGACTAAGAACTTGTAACTCTCCCTAACCCTTCCAGGTTCTCAGTGACAAAACTATACTATTGAGATGCACCATCTCAAGGACAGAACAACCACAGAGTTCTTAGTCATTCTGATTGGAGTTAGTTGTTGTCCCTATTTTAATATAAGTAAACAATATATTTATGCATATACATACTAGTATATAGTACATTCCATTGGTTCTGTTCCCCCAAAGAAACCTGATAAATACAGTAACCTGTGGAGTTAGCACTTGATTTTCAATCTTAACAATAAATTCTTGAATAGTATATTTGCTTTTGTTTATGTTTTCTTAAATATAATTTCTGTATATGAGCCAATATCTTACTATGTAGCCCAGACTTGCCTGGAACTCATCATAGGCCAACCTAACCTCACTCTCACAATCTTCCAGACTCAGCATCCATAGTGCTAAGAGTATACCACGATATTCACCTCTCAAACACATAGAGCTTTATGCTTTGTGTTTAGTTCAAGTATGTAATGTTTTTAGAGAAAATAAAAGCTATTGGCTAGTAGCTTTAATCAAAATTAAATTAGTTCATAGCTTTTCTTACGAACTTAAAGGATTCCATTTACCACACTGATAAGTCATTTTTATTTCACCTGTGTTGTACATTTACTTTAAGATTGTATTTCCTGAGAAGCACAGCCTGCTACAACACAGAGAGAACAAAGAAGTGAGTGACCAGCCACCCAGTGGAACACCCCACTCTCTAGGCCCTCCATACTAGGGCAAAAACTTAGGTCTTTCCCCTACTTACCTATGCTTCTCTAGTCAGCCAGAAGGAGAGTTTCCTGCAGGTATGCCACTCCAATATCCCTATCCCAACCATCAGACCCTGCAAACTACAAGTCTCACCATGCCCCCAAACACTCTTATCTCCCTGAAACCTAGGTGGAACTCTGAAACACAGCCCATTTCTACACAGAGAACTAAGAGGTGAGTGACCAGCCACAGGGCAGGATACTCCACTCTTCAGGCTCTCCATACTGGGGCAAAACCCTGAACCCCTCCCCCAGTTTCCTCTGCTTCTGTAGCCAGCCAGCAGGTGAATTTCCTGTATTTAGGCTGCTCCAAAACACCTGAACACATACAGTGCCAATACAGAGCAGACTCAGAACAGTTTCCAAGACATTGACAGCCACTGCAAGAATTAGACCAAAATGCAAGACACTGCTGGCATCAATTGAATGAAGAAATAGGTAGGTGCCAATGCAAGAATTCATCCAACAGCCTAAAAACCAACATAGTAACACCAAAAATGCACAACAAAAAGACTTGATCATCCTAACCCATAAGAAGCAGAAGAAAATGATTTTAAGTGTAACATTATGAAGACAATGGAGACCTTTAAAGAGGAAATGAAAAACTCCTGTATTGAAATATAGGAAGACAAATAAAAATTGGGGGAAATTAATAAATCTCTAAGAGTAACCCAAGAAAACCAATTAAACAGGTGAAGGAAATAGTTCAAATGGTTCAAGGTATGAAGACTGAAATAGAGGCAATAAAGAAAACACAAACCAGGGAATTCTGGACATGGAAAATCTGGGTAAATTAATGGGAACTACAGAGGCAGACATAACCAACAGAAAACTAGAGAGTGAAGAGAGAGTCTCAGGGGTTGAAGACACTATGAGGAAATAGATACATTAGTAAAAGGAAAATTGAATCCAACAAATTCTTAACACAAACATCCAGGATTCTTGGACACTATGAAAAGACCAAACCTAAGAATAATATGGATAAAAGAAGGAGAAGAACTCCAATTCAAAGGCACAGAAAATATATTAAACAAAATCATAGAAGAAAACTTTCCTAATCTAAAAAAGGATATCCTATGAAGGTGCAAGATGCTTATAGAACACCAAATAAACTGGATCAAAAGAAATCATCCCCTCGGCTTATAATAATCAAAACACAAAACATATAAAATAAAGAAAGAATATTAAAAGCTCCAAAGGAAAAAGTCCAAGAAACACATAAAGGTAGACCCATCAGAATTACACCTGACTTCTCAATGGAAACTATGAAAGCCAAAATATCCTGTGTTTGGGTAGGCCAATCGTCTATTCTCAGTTGTCCAGACTCAAAATTATCACACAGAAACTATAATATTTAAATCACTGCTTGAACAATCACTTAAACTTATTTGTAGTTAGCTCTTTTATCTTTGGTTAACATATTTCTATTAATCTGTGTATCTCTATGTGTCCTGGCTTACCGGCAATAGTCTCTCTGTTGTCTGTCTCTGGCATGGCAACATGGTTCTTCCAACATCACCTTCTTTCACCCTGAATTCTATCTTACTGTCTAACAAAATAGACTTCAAACTAAAATCAATCAAAAGAAATGGAAAAGGACACTTTCTATTCACAACAAGAACAATCCATCAAAATGACGTCTCCATCTTGAACATCTATGCCCCAAATACAAAAACACCTCATATGTAAAAGAACATTATTAAAGTTTAAATCACACATGAAACTCCACACACTGATAGTAAGAGACTTCAACACCCCACTTTCCCTAATGAATAGGTCAACTAGACAGAAACAGAGAAATAAGAGAACTAACAGGTATCATTACCCAAATGGAATTAACAGATATCTATAGAACATTCCACCCAAGCACAAAAGAATATACCTTTCTTCTCAGCACCTCACATAACTTTCTCTAAATCTGACCACATACTCTGTAAGAAAGCAAACATCAACAGATAGAAAAATCGAAGTAACCCCTTGTATCTTATTGGATCACCATGGATTAAAATTAGAATTCAACAGCAACACTAATTTCAGAATGCCCACAAACTTATGGAAACTAAACAGTACTCTATTTAATCACTCTATGTCAAGGAAGAAATAAAGAAAACAATAAAAGACTTCCTAGAATTCAAAGAAAACGAAGGCACAACATACCCAAACCTATAGGAAACTATGAAAGCAGTGCTAAGAGGAAAGTTCATAGCACTAAGTGCCTAAATAAAGAAAGTGGAGAACATTCACACTAGTGACTTAGCAGCACACCTGAATGCTCTAGAAATAATGAAGCAGACTCACCCAGAAGGAACAGAAGACTGGAAATAATCAAATTGAGGGTTGAAATCAATAAAATAGAAACAATGAAAACAATACAAAGAATCAATTAAACAAAAAAAGCTGGTTCTTTGAGAAAATCAACAAGAAAGACAAACCCTTATACAAACTAATCAAAAGGCAGAGAGAGAATATTCAAATTAACAAAATCAGAAATGAAAAGGGGGCATAACAGCAGACACTGAGTCAACACAGTTAATCATTAGGTTATACTACAAAAACATGTACTCCACAAAATCGGAAAATGTAAAAGAAACGGACAATTTTCTGGATAGGTACCACATGCCAAAATTAAATCAAGACCAGGTGGACAATTTAAATAACCCTATAAGCTGCAAAGAAATAGAAGCTTTCATCAAAAGTCTCCCAAACAAACAAATCCCAGGGCTGCACAGTTTCAGTGTAGAGTTCTACCAGAACTTCAAAGAAGAGCTAAAACTTATACTCCTCAAAGTGATACA
>JAQHUG010000001.1:21128604-21151243 GCA_028555095.1 Dicrostonyx torquatus | reverse complement strand
GAAATACAAATCAAAATGACTCTGAGATAACATCTTACAGCAGTCAGAATGACGAAGATCAAACTCATCAATAACAGCTTATGTTGGAGAGGATGCAGAGTAAGAGGAACACTCCTCCACTGCTGTTGGGAATGCAAACTTGCACAACCACTTTGGAAATGAGAATGGTAGTTTTAGAAAACTGAGCATCAACCTACCTCAGGTCCTAGCAATACCACTCTTGGGAATATACCCAAAAGATGCTAAAACATACTACAAGAACATTTGTTCAACTATGTTCATAGCAACAATTTTTGTAATAGCCAAAATCTGGAAACAACCTAGATGTTCCACAACTGAAGAATGGATTTTAAAAAAGTAAATAAATATGGCACATTTACACATTAGAGTACTACTCAGCAGTTAGAAACAATGACATCTTGAAATTTGCGTGCAAATGGATAGAACTAGAAAAAAAATATCTTGAGTGAGGTAACCTAAAATGATGAACGTGGTATGTACTCACTCATAAGTGGCTATTAGTTGTAAAGCAGAGTATTGAGCCTATAGTTCATGATCCCAGAGAAGCTAAGTAACAAGGTGAACCCTAGGAAAAACATACATAGATACACCTGGAAAGGAGAATTAGACAAGATTGCCTAACAAAAATTGGGGATATAGTGGTAGGGGGAGTAGGGAGGGTGGAAGGGGAAAACTGCGGAGGGAGAAGGGGATGGGGAAAGAGAACTTGAGGGAGCAGGATAGTCAAGATGGAGAAAGGTCAGAAATGAGAGGAAGAAAAGAGATATCTTGGTTGAGAGAGTCGTATGGGGCTAGCAAGAAACCTGGCACTAGAGAAATTCCCAGGAATCCACAAGGATGACTCCAGTTAAGACCCTAAGCAATAGAGGAGAGGGTGCCTGAACTGGCCTTGCCCTGTAGTCAGACTGATGAATATCTTAAATATCACCTTAGAACCTTATCCGGAAACTGATAGAAACAGAGGTAGAGATTTGCATTGGAGCACTGGGCCAAGCTCCCAAAGTCCAGTTGAAGACTGGGAGGAGTGAAGATATGAACAGAGAGGTCAAGAGCATGAGGACTACACTCACTGAAACAGTTTACCTGAGCTAATGGGAGCTCACCAAGTTCAGGCAGACAGGGAAGGAAACAGCATAGGTCCAAGCTAGTCCCTCTGAATATGACTGACAGTTGTTTGGCTGGGGCAGACTGCGGGGACACTGGCAGTGGCAACAGAGTATATCTCTACAGCTTGTACTGGCTTATTTGGAAGCTATTCTCTTTGAATGGATACCTTGCTCAGTCTAGATATAGTAGGGAGGACCATGGACCTTCTTCAAAGCAATGTGCCTTATACTCTCTGAGGGGTGGATGGAGGGTGGGCTTGGAGGGTACGTGGAAGGAATGGGAGGAGGGCAGAGAATAGGAACTGGGATAGGTATGCTAAATGCAAAAAAGGTAGCTTGTTTTCTTTTTAAAAAATAATAAAAGATTGTATTTTCTCTCTTAATCCTAGTCAGAAATGAATATAGGAAGAAGAAATAATACAGAGCAGGCACACTGACAGTTTGTTACTCTCACAAAAGGACAAAGGAAAATCTACTTTGAGATCATTAAAAATTCCCTCTTTCATTTTGACATGTGTCATGAGATCTTTTAAAGTAGAGTTAGGAATGCAAATACTTTATTGCTCAGCTGGAGCTGTTACATTTTTAAATATCTGAAAGATATCCTGAAATGCCCCACAGAACAACCAGTCTCCCAGAGTTTTACTTAAAATTTTATAAGCTTTAAAATTCTGGGTGCATGGGATGCTGAAGCAGGCAGATTGCCATGAGTTTGAGGCCAGCATGAAATACACAGTAAGACTGTCTCTAGAAGGAAAAAATAAAACAAAGCAAATTAAAATTAAGGATAATTATTATTCTCAAGACTAGGTTATCTCACATGGATATGAATTAAAGACAGAATGGGAGAGAGGGAGTTAAGGTAAAGCAATAAATCCTGACAAAAACGTAAGACCAAAAAGTGCAAGGAAATCAAACAACTACTTTTAAATTTAAATTCCAGTAAGGTGGCATCAAATGCCATAACCACTGGCAAACCTCACTAGAGAGACTGACAACTATTTGTTTCTCCTTAATAAAGAGAATGTTGAACAGTTAGTCACTGGAACATTTGAAATAGGAAGGATAAAAGAAAAGAACTGTACATTTCGATTCAATGAGAGGAGTTCTGAGGCCAAGTATAGTATCTTCTGTACTTATGCTCAATATAACCATCTTATTTGGAGTCACTCATAATTGACTGTGATAACAAAAAGGTCCACAGCCATGTCATGATGGTAAATTCTAAGTGCTGGAACGATTAGTTTCAAAAACCTATGATCCTGTTAAATAGGGGCAAATACAGATCGTGGGAACCCCATTAAATAACAGTCAGTAATTCAAACCTTGATCTGTGGGCACCATATTGCCCTGAGCAGCCAGGCCTCCTGTAGAGTCTGGGAAAAGGCAGCTTTCTAGGCAGCTGTGGTTAGTTAGACCCAGGACAAGCTTAATGGTGTCAGCGGTCCCAAGCCTTAAAGAGGCAAAGCTCATAAATCAATGAAGAGTCATCATGTGGCCTCAGCAAGACAGGAACTCATGCTGAGGCACTGATCCCTTCATCCAAATCCAACTTACGGAAGTAATAACTAACTGCCTTGCATGCTAAAAATGCATTGTCAAACTAGCCCATCTACTAATGGATCATCATTTTATCTAGGACATATGAAAAAAGTTTCTAAAATATGCTCAAGTACATTAAAGAAAACTACTTTCAGGTACTCAACACATTTGAGAATATCTTACTGAGCCTAGTGAAAAAAAAATACTGACGAGATGTTCAAATTCTGATTAGTATCGCAACCACTTATTCTCAGGGTTACAATGAAACATTGTTTAAATAACCAATGGCACTCAATATTAGTTAATGCAAACACACCATTCTGCTTCTGAAAGAATGCATATTTACAATTAAAGGAATAAAGCTTATTTCTAAATAAAAGTGATGGTGTGCACACAGATTGCCAATGAAAAAGTGGAGCCTTCTCGATCAGAATCACTGATCTCCAAAGAGAGGTCATAACTACTCGTGTTTGCACATCTACACCATTAAATGGTCCTATTAAGTATACATAGTTGAGCAGGATTTACTGACGATTTTGGCTAAATGACATATTTTCCTTGCATTCAGAAGAGCTCTTGGGTAAGTTAACATATAGGATGACACCTTCATGCGTCCTGAACTCTTCAAGGTACCATCCAGTGTGATTAACTGTAAGCATGATGCTGATGTCTAGAACTGCTTCTTGAGGCAGGACTCGGGAAGGAAAAGGAGTTTTTAACCCATACTGGATTAAAGTCTAGAATTCCAACACTGCTAAAAAAAATTGCTAAAGTTAAAATATAGCAAATTAACATTGAGATGAACACACATATGACCTTTGAATGTATTCCTTTGTTGTCTGTGAGTCTATACTCTTCTGAGGACCTCACAAACGACCAAATGAAGCATATTTATAGTGATTATATAAAACCAGTCCTGGTGACCTATGTATGGAAAGAATTCTTTCCATTTTTTTTTACCTGTTATTTTTTTTTTCAAATCAGTCAGTGAAACTGTCAAAGCACCTCATAAACCTACTTATGGTCTTATTTATTAAGGAAAAGCACCTTAGCAGAGCTCAGTGGTTCATTCCTGAACTCCCAGAACTTGGGAAGCTGAGGCATAAGGCTTGCAGGAAGTTTGAAGTAAGCTTGGCCTACAGCGTGAAGACCTTGCCTCGGGAAACCAAACCCACCAAAAATAGAAACTGAGACAGAAATGGGTGTATCAAAATATCTTATTTAGTTTTTAAATCCTTTAAACAATATAACTTTTAAAGCCACTACATACACAGATTGCCCTTGAGAAACTTACCCTAAGATGTGTGCTATCCTTTCCTAAGAGCACCCTATCCTTTGTTTCCTACCATTCATCCCTGCTGTCTTGCTATTGGAAGTCAAGAATGCCTACTTCTCCCAAGTGAAGTAACAGCTCTATTTCCAGCTTCCACCGGATCATTTTGTGAGTTTACCTTCTTCACTGGGCAGTCATTCCCACTTCCTAATGCCAAGCTTCTCAAAATGTCACTCTACTTTCAGACTCTAGGGATCCGACTATTCTAGATCTCTGTCAAATCTGTGGTATGCAGGAACAGGTGTCTTTCTGAAAAAAAAGTTTTTGCCGTGTGGTAGAATAAGAACATTTTCCTTTTGTTCTCTGTGGCTCTACTTTCATACAGTATCTCATGCTGAGAGCAGCATCTATCTTGTGATTCTCCTGACTCAGCCTCCCAGGGGCTAGGATTACAATTATTAATCAACATATCAGCATTGTCTTGTTTGATGGTCACTTAGTATTCCATTACAGATATTCACCTCAGTGAATTATTTATCCATTTACATCACAGCAAAGGAAAATAATTATCAGAACAAAAATACTACCTGTGATTAGGAGAAATACAACATTGTGTTCATATTAGGAGTTAATAAATCATATATATATGCTAATATAATAACTTATATATGTATAAACTAAGTGTAAAGAAAATGAATACAGAAAGATGAGTGCATAAAAGAAGGAAGGAAGAAAGAAGATAGAAAGAAGAAAATAAGGAAGAAAAAAAGCAATGACTAATAAAACCCTTGAATTTAAAAAAATGGACAAAAATTTAAGAAAGTATATTTTTAAAAAAATTTTGTAAAAGTAAATCATCAGGAAAATGACAAAAATAGACTTCAGTAAGGAATGATTTCTCACTGAGGAGGAGAGCTGTTGTCCAAACTCCAACCAAACAAGAAACCCCAAACCTTATCAAGGGTGTGAGCCAACTGCCTTGGTAATGTAAAATGTGGTAGGAGCAGTGAGTACTATGAGGTTCCTCCAAAAATCAACTCAGACACTAGACTGGGGAGATGACACAGTGGTTCAAACACCTGCTCCAATGCCAGGATGACAGCCAGCCTGAGTTTCCTGTGTTCAGGATGTGGAGAGAATGGATCCTGAAGCCACCCTCTTGAAATCCAAACAGCTGAGCTATGACTTCAGCTGAAAGAAACTGACTCAAAACCAGGTAGAAATCTGTCAGGTAGACTGCAGCCACGAACCTCAGGCTTGTGAGTCGTGTTATTCAGTTCTAGCTCCTGATGCAGCCAAAGTCAGGACATGTCTAAACATCCAGCTTAAACAATTTCATAGCACATTTTTTTCTGGTTTACCTGCATCATTTTAGTAAAATTATTCCCTTATTTTAGAGCAGATGGACCGAGGGGCACAAATGAACCCTAGCGCTTTACTCTCATGTTCGCCATTATTTTGTGTATCAATATTGCTTTATCCTAAAACATTGTTTCTCAAGTGATATTTCAGTGTGATATTTGTTTTAAAGAATGTAGCAATATAAGGACCAACAAGATGGACAGTCAATAAAAGTGGTTGTCCACAAGCCTCATAACCAGTTTAATCCCTGAAAATCACATAGGAATTGGAGGAGAGAGTCAGCTCCACAAATTTGTCCTCATCCCTCCACACCTGTGGTTTGCTTGCACGTGCATGCACACATGTGCACATGTAGACACACACGTGCACACACACTGTGTTCAGGATGTGCACTGTATGTGTGTGTTCACGTCTGTGTGTGTGTGTGTTTAGATGGGAGCTTAATCTGTTCAGGATGTCATTGAACTGTTGCAATCCTTCTACCCTGTCCTCAGGAAAACTGAGATTGCATACTTAATCCAATTTCCCAGGATTTGAACTTCAATTTTAAATTTAAAAAAAGGAGAAAGAGGTGGCAACATGGCCACAAATTTCTTCACATCTCAGAAAATTAAATTGAAGGCCAGAAGAGGACAAAATTTTAATACCTTTCTCCATTTCCTCCTCTTTTTATTCAAATGCACCCAAGACAAAATCACAACCAAGAAAATCATCTTGATTGTTTGGAAAACACAATATTGAGGCATATACTTAGATATTGATTACAATGTTATTGTTCCCTTGAACCTGTTCATTATAGAAATGGCACATAGGGCATGCATTCTTATCAATATAAATTTCATTATTTTTCAAACTATTTAGGACCTATTAATTTCAGAGAGACTAACATTCTTAAAACTTAAGTAAAACAATACATATAACAAAGCAATTCAAAAGTAACAACCAAACCATAGCAACAAGAACTGCTCCAGTTTTACATTCCTTACCATTTATCATCAGTATAAAATTATTCCTAAAGCAGCTCCTGCAAAGGCAAATAAAGGGGATACAACATTTAATGCTCAATACTCATACTAGATCTGAGTCTCATACTTTACACACAGCAAGGTGGGGGTATCATGATCTGGGCTTTTATGGTCAATTTTGATACTTGACTTATATGCTACCATCTTTACTGACTGATTCTATATATAGCAAAACTTGGGGAGAACACAGATTGAATTCTTGAAGAATATTAACTGTATAATTTTAGAGGTTATGACATCTGACTCAAAATATATACGTCTGGGAGCTGGACACACACCCAGTAATGATATATGCTCAGGAATGTAAAAATCAAGCAAGCAAACTGATCTTGAAAGAGACACACAATTTTCAAAAGCAGACATCAGCCTGATGCTGAGTGATAACTAGGAAGATTTAAAATGATGATCTAGTGGGGAATGACAGAACATTTGTTCCCATTATCACCTAGAGGCATAGCATTTGAGTTGACCTATTCATGATAACCAGTTGGCCACATGAGGACTTGGGCATATCTGTCACTCAGCTTGGCATAGTAACTGAGCAGTTACAGAATTTAAATACATGAGTCTTTCTGGTTGCTGTCAGTTTGAACTCCACTGCTGAGATTCACCATTTAATTTGTGAAGCGGTTCGTATAGCAAATGTGGAAGGAGCAATTTGATGAAAGTCTCTATCTTTGTACAGGGTAAACAATTTAAAAATCTTCCTTTAAAAATTCCCATCGAAAAGTTCCCTGGGCAAGGCAGGCAGAAAGTACTGGGTGTCAGACCAGAGATGACAGGTGACAGATCACTTAGCCTTCAAGGCCGTGATGATTGGCTTCTGCTCTAATTTTGAAAGGGAATCACTAGAGTCTTTGGAGCAGAGGAGTTGACAGGACCCGCTTTACATTTTAAAACATTACCTTGTCTGCCATATGAAAATTGCATTGCAGAAAGATCAAAAGTTGAAGCAGGGAGATAATTTAAGAGGTGATGCCTGGGAGGACACTGTGTTCCTCATTAACATAGTTAAAACTGGATAGAACAGGTGTGAAAGGAAAAATCCGAGTTCCATATATGATGGCATGGGATAACCTCGTGGAGACACGAGAAACTGTGTTAGAGCACAGAGGTATTACAGGATGAGTTCTAAAGTCATATAACCTCGGGACATCCATGGGTTTAAGGAAGATCTGGGCCCCAAATAAAAAACCACAATGAGATAAAATAAAAAAAGTGAAAATAATGGCTGGTTTTATCAAATATTTAAAGTATTCTACTGGATGAAAATACAGAGAAATGGGAGAATAGCTAAAGAAAACTATAGAATTCAGACAGAACTTTTAAAATTAGAAATATTAAAATATTTGAATATATCAATATGATGGATATGGTGGAGAATCTAAAAACAGAGGGTACAAATGAGCCAGTCTTTGAACAGGTGAATGTGGAGAGCCCTCACAAGAGCACAAAGAGGAGATGACTTGAGCAGAAGGTGCATTCTTACTGGACTCTCAATTGGAGTATCATCTGAACTACTTGACTGGGAGTCAGGAATCCGCAAGCACATTGCAAGAATGTGGCTGTGTGATCTTCAGTGTGATTTGGTAGCTGTAAGTTATTGAACACATGATGTTGTAATGAGATGAGCCCTACCTGTGCCTCAGCATGTGCCACCGTATGCCTAGACATTCTAAGGTGTGGTGTTTATTAAAATTTCTAACCTCTGCCCTTTTTTGGTAAAAAAAAAGTCAACATGCCCTTTGAAACTGAAGTTTGCGTATGAAATGGATGGAGTTTTAAAAAGGAAAACCACTTAGCATTTGCATTCAACTTCCATCTTCATCTACATGGAGTTGAGGTCCTTTTCTGGGGCTGGATAAGCATTAATGGGACCATGCTTTACATGTAAAATGGAGATGATGAAGATAATAGAAAACTGCTCCAAAAAACTTGAAAGGTACACAAGGGTGACAGAGTTCAAAGTAAGGTAAGAATACAAAGAATACAAAGGTGCATAAAAAGCTGAAGCCTGAACACAGTGCATTCCCTTGGGCATGAAAGGGAAGGAATGACAGAAATGCAACAAAGGGTAGGGACAGTGAGAGAGGGGTTTGGTGGGAGAAAATTCAGGTTTTGTTTCTAGCTCAGCTTGAATGACATTTCAACTCATTCTTCAAGATGAACTTCCATAACAAAAAACAAAAAGTGGAAATGAAAATTTTGAGCCAAACTTCCATTTCTTTGGGATTTGATTGTGTGCAGTTCTCAAAACACACAATTTAGGGAAGACTGAAGCTTGCCTGGATTGCATTTGTTTTCCTTGATACGCTAGTCATCGTGTGGAATCTGTTTGCACAAGGAAATTTTACCACCCTTGTCAGGCACAGGTACTCCTGGTTCGTAATAGACACAGTCATGCAAGGTGAAAAGCAGAAAGGATGAGGAAGAATGTTATTTATCAGATATTATAGAAACGCAGAGGAGTCTGAATTTGCCCTTAAAGAACAGAAATACTTTCCTTTTAGAGAAAAGAAATACGCAGTCTTCACTCTAAGAGATTTCAGTTAAACCAACATTTGTGGTGAGTTTTTCTTCTGAACATGAAAATGTTTCAAATGGTCACTGGAAAATGGACCATGTGATGGCTCATTTTCACTTAGCTTCTAATAATGCAAAGTATTATAACAGTGGAAAACACATCTGTACTACAAAAAAGCAATTATGAAAATTATTTGTCTAGAACAAAAAATGTTAATCTGATTGTTTAGGAAAAGAAGAGTTAGTTTGTAAAGTCAAGACCTCAGGACACTGGTTTCCACTCCCCTGATCTGCTCCCTTCCCTGACCTATTAAACACTACTTTCTCTCTAGGCATTCTTTGTAAGGCACCTCTCCTCAGATCATTTGAATTACATTTTTTAAAAAGTTAAAATAAATCTTTTATATGAAGTAGTATGTAGATACATCTTCCACTCATCAGCTGGAAAGAGATGATGTCTGAACAGCAAGACACTCCCTAGACCAGGGATCTTCTGACCTCCTTCCCCTGTGGTCTTTCCAGGTGACCTGAAAGCCTTCCTGAACTGCTGTGATGACTTGAGGTGAATCCCTTGTGCCTTTGTCAGGAAAGGATTTGAATAAAGTGTTTCTATTACCCATTTGTTTGCTTCAACCAATTTCTCTCCCAGGCTTTTGGCAGATCTCTGAGCAGTATGGAATTCAGATTTTAGTTAACAGCTTCATTAACTATGGGACAGATCCTTTAGGCAGGTGGGCTTACATTCTGTCCAGAGAATATTTGCTGATTTTTTGGTTCAGCAAAGCCACCACCAAACAACAATGGCACATTGCTGGCAGTATTAAAGCCCACCTGACTCGAAAGATCAATTCCCTTTTGCTTGCAAAAATCATTACATCTGTCCATAGTGTTGGCAACATGTTCCATAGTATGTTCCATCTGTAAATATTTGTTTTCATTTATCACCTTAAATTGATTATAATTAGTGGAATTTTATTTGTATATATTAATTGTACAACAGGGATTGATTATGATATCTTCATAATGAACCTTGATTACATTCACTCCCATCATAGATTAACAAGTCTATATATGCATGTGTTTTTTGGTACTTTATCATGCTAATTCATGGGGAACTACCTTATACCTCAAACAGTACTTGGTATGTAATACAGATCAGATAAATACTTGTTGGATGAATGGATGAAATAGACTTTTATATCCCGGGCACTATCTAGCATAATGATGCATTGTGTGGTGGATATCCCAAAGTATCAATTGACTTATTTCCACAGTTCTAACCTATGGCAGTAGGACACAGGTTCAGTTTCTACCACTTACATGGCAGCTCATAACCATCTATAACTTCAGTGTCATGTCACATGATACACACTTTTGGCCTTCAAGGATATCAGGCACACATGTGATGTACAGACATACATGCAGGCAAAGCACCATAACATGTAAAATAATAAAATATTTCTCAATTTTAAATGAAAATTTATTGCAAAGTGGAGAGAAATGATAAAAAAAGTTTTCTTGTCATAATTTTTAAATCACTAACTTAAGAATAATAATGCCATTTTTAGGATTTATCATTTAACTGCAAAGAGTAATTATTGTCGTAGGAGATATATGCAGATTGGGTTTTAACATACTATTCAATACTTTCAGAATCTGAACTTTCCAACCTATTTCCAGCTCTCCAGAGCATGGGAATCCTTTCAGCCAAGACTCAACACTCTTCAGTTCCTTGTCTGGGTTCTCAGTGGGAAATTTTTCCTCAAAATGCTGCTCTCAAAAACGGGCAACTGATCTTTGAAAAGATTGACTAACAGGACATTCTATCCAGATTTCTATGGATTTCCTAAAATTCTACCATTGGACAGTTAGTCAGTAAACCTGATACCTGGGCTCTGTTATTCTTTTCAAGGGAATGCTTCTCCTGAACTGGTTTTTACAGTCTGTCCTTGGGGATACGATGGATTGATATTGGGGAAGACCACAAGCATTCTAGGTATGGTCTCTAAGAGTGTTCAGCATGTTGTAAACACAGAACATGGAAGCAAATTATCTTTAATGAGTGACCTTTGTGTTTTTAATTGTTTTTCTCATTCTTTATGCCAGGCTTTGAGGTTTAAAGAGAAAACAAGACCACCAGAGACATACTTAGAATGACAGACAAAACTTTATTTAGGGCATGAAAGGCAGGACTGTCTCCAAGGTTAGAGAGAGAAGTCCTTCCAAAAGGGGATTGGGGGGAGTTTTATATGGTGATTCTATTTGGGCAGGAGAGTGGTGTTGAGTGTTAAGGAAAAAGGAACTGCTGCAAGCAGTTGTAAGTCAAATCTTTTTGAGTGTACTTCTGGTCGGCAAGACATCAGGCTGTTGTGGTCAAGCTACTCAGCTGAGATAATGGTCAAATAGCTCCTGAGTCATGCAGATCAGTTAGTCACCACATGTTTTGGCCATCTGTTATGATGTGAATAAGAATATCCTTCATAGGCTCATATATTTGAGTTGCTAGAGAATGGAACTCTTTGATAAGATTGGAAAGATTAGGAGATATGTCCTTGTTAGAAGAAATTGGTACTTGAGGTGCCTTTTGAAGTTTCAGAAATCCGTCGCAGACCCAGTCTCTCTCTCTCTCTCTCTCTCTCTCTCTCTCTCTCTCTCTCTCTCTCCCCACTTCCTTAAACCTGCAGATCAAGATGTAGCTCTCAGTCACTTCTTCTTCACTATGTGTGCCACCATGCTCTCTACCATGGTGATAATGGACTAAACTTCTGAAACTGTAAGCAAGCCCCTAATTAAATGCTTTCCTTTATAAAAGTAGTCATGTTCATATTATCTCTTGTCAGTAATAGTACAGTTACTAAGAAAATGTTTTAGATCACCCTATCACGTGCCAGCCTAACATCTCAGTCTTTCATTGATTATAGGGAGCATTGGTGGTCTCCTCTGGCTACTTCCTGTTGTATTGGGGTGTAGACTTAGAAGGTAGAAAGACTGGGCGTGGCTAGACCATTTTACAGGGTGCTCTCTGCTTCAGAGGAGCATACAGGTTGATAAGGGTAGAAGACTGACATTTCAGGAGGAATTGGTTAGGAATAGGAGGTGTGGAAGGTGAATTGGTTTACCTGGTTTTGACTCATTTCAGGAGGAAAGGAGCTAAAACAAAGGAGGAAATGGAGGAGTGGAAAAAGGAGGAGGAGATCTCAGTTAAGGTTCTTGGAAGAGACAGTAACCAAGGCCAGATGCTGTCAAAGACATTACATTATGTAGAAAGTGGTGAGCTATTGCTAGATTGTAGGCAACCAGCTATGTCTTGAAGGTCCTTCTTCTTTGTCTTTTTTTATTTTTTATTTTTTTAGTTTTTGTTCTTTGATTTATTATTTTCTACCTCTACCTGACCTGATTGGTTAATGTAATAGCAGCAGCATTTTTTGTTGAGAAAGGCAACTTCCTCTTTTTGCTGTAGTCAGAAGATCCAGAGCTCATTAGATTTGAAAACAACTGAGGGCAGGGAGCAAAGCTGTTCCTGTATCATTCAGAGACCCCTAGCTGAGCCCTTGGTTGCTGTTGTTAGTTCTGCTGAGAGCTGTCCATAGGAAACATAGATATGACCTCATCCCCCCCCCCACATCATCCCTGTAACATCACAGAGGAAGTCAGCCTGACCTTCAATGTCACAGGGAGGTGAACACCCCAATTGGGAGTTTTAGAGAGTTTGTGAATAAGGAGAATTCTCCCTCAATGTAATAAGTCAGGCTTGGGGCTATAGTTACTGCGAGAATAGACTGGATGCACATGACAAGAAGGGAAAATCCCTCCTGGAAGGGAATGATTTTTAGATAAAGTATTGTTTTTATAGGAATGGGGCCATGGGGCCAATACTTAGTGATGTCATGGTGTCAAGAGTCCACTCACTCCATAGGAGTGAGAGACAGGGAACAGCAAGAGGTGGGCTACAGAGCAAGAGAATATGTCTTCATAACAAACATTCTACAGGAGCACTACTCTCCTTAGGGAACCTTTGAAAGGAATGCAGAGGAAGCTAGTGGTGTAATCAGAGATCAGGTTAAGTGATTTAAGGAGTCCTATGGAGACATTTAGGGCATCCTTCCAGCACATTTCTTATCCTTCCAGAACATTTCTCAAAGGGTGAAATGAAAGAGATTGTTTTGTAGCTGATTGACAGCGCTTTTCTTTCTTCCAGTACCCCCTTATACCTCAGTTAGGAAATTGGGGGGCTTAGAATAAGTCTGGAGATACCTAATAATTTTGTTTTGGGACACAGTGGTGACTGTGAGAACATGGAAGATTGCTTTTGCTCTTTTTTTTTTTTTTTTTTTTTTTTGATCTATATGTTTTCTCTGCTTCCCCTTCCTGCCTCCCCTCTCTCCTTCAGCCCTCTCCTGAGGTCCCCATGATCCCAATTTACTCAGGAGATTTTATCTTTTTCAACTTCCCATGTAGATTAGATCTATGTATGTCTCTCTTAGGGTGCTTATTCTTGTCTAGGTTCTCTGGTATTGTTAATTGTGGGCTGGTTTTCTTTGCTTTATGTTTAAAAGCCACTTATAAGTAAGTACATGTGATAATTTTCTTTCTGTGTCTGGGTTACCTTGCTCAAAATGATGTTTTCTAGCTTGATCCATTTGCCTGCAAAATTCAAGATGTCGTTATTTTTGAGATTTTAAGCTTAAAGTTTCCATGCAGGTGGAAGCATACTAAATTCCCATTGATGTGGAGTATGGCTGTGTGTAGGCTTGGCCCCTTTGAGCCAAGGCAGGTCAATCCAATTGGACATGCCTTGGAGTCTGGCCACCATAGAAATGGTGAGGACCACCAGATGAGGTCCTGTCCAGAGGGGCTCAAGGTGATGTGAATGGGATTTCTTAAGGTATATCTGATATTCAAAGTTGATATATAGGTAAATAGGATTCACTATTGGCTTGGGGTGAACCTGTCATCATGTTCATGGCAGTGTCTGAGCAGGATAACAGTGGGCTAGTCAAAATGTTGGGATATAGACTCGAAGGAAAGAAAATTACCCACCAGGAAGGGCACCCATAACTGAACTCAAACAAGAGCTAATTAGGTTAGTAGCTCCTATCCATGCTTTATGCCTAGTCTTGATATGTAGAGGAAGCAATTGATCCAAATGGATGGAGACTTTCTGAGCTGCACTAGACCTTGCTTATGTTGCAATTCATTATCTTCTAGTTTTTACCTTCTGGAATCATTTAACACTTTCTCAGAATAAATGATAGCAGACTTTCAGACTGCTTCACAAAGATTTTCTTTGTAAACCCACTCCTTATTATGGGATGGTGGTTCAGGATATTGCTTTGTTTTACTCAACATCTAGAGAATGTTTAGCTATATAGATGATATAATGCTAACCTCTGAGTGTTTGTGTATTTGGAAAGCCATTGGAGACACATCTGGATACAATAGCACTTCCTTGTAACCTTACTGGAAATGGGTTAATTAAAGGAAAAAAATCCATAAAGTACACTACATGGCTGGAAAACAAGATTCTCAGAGGCCATAGTGTTATTAAATGAAAACCCTAGTGCCAGGTCACACTCTTTTTCTGAGTTATTTGCCAGAGAAGCCCTTGAGACCCCATAGAAACCATAAAGGCTATTGCTACTACTGATAGTTGCATGAAAGAACTAGAAGGTAAGACCCAATTCCTGAAGACACCTCATGTTCTGACTGCAGGGCATGAAGTAATTAAGCTGGGACTGAACTGGAAGCTCCCACAGTTCATAGGATTTCATAGGGCCAGAAGAGGCCAAGCAGGCTGCTGGTAGAGAATGTCAGCAACATTGCTGCTTGGCTATGGGTCCTGCATGCTAAAATACTGACAAGCCTGAAGTGATGTCCCTGCTTGCATTGAAATGACTCAGCTATCATTGTTAAGACCAACAGCCTTCCAGTTGGATTTAAGGCCCACACATCTATTATTGTAAGCCCAGACAAAGCCCTATGGTTTGGGAGGTCATAGGTTTCTATGTGTAAGCCACTTTTTTGTTTTACTAGATGCATGTGACATGCCTGCGAAACTGCTTTCTAAACATGTATACTTTTACCCATAGATTACTGTTGCTGTCAACCTCAAATTTTAAATACTGGTGAAGATTCTGATAACAAATTGCTATGGCATACTGTACTAATTTTTAGCAATACATGGATAACCATGGCACCCTCCCATCCCCCACCCCCACACACGGTCCAGGGATCATTTTGGAAAAGGAGGCAGAAAAACGTAACAACCAGAGAAAGGAGTACAGTGTTGTGTAGAAGTTTCCTCTAAGATTGTCATATTCTATCTCCAAAAGATACTCCTTAAGAGAGAAGATAAACAATTCGAAACAGCTTTAGTAAATTTGTTAGAGTGATAGATTCACTGGGCTCCTCCATCCCAAGAGTAAATAGCAAAGACTTCTGAGAGTTGCTTTCAGACAAAACCAAGCTGCAAATAAAGAAGACTCTGAAACCAGACCAGCTTTATGGAAAAAAAACCGAAACTGGTCAAGCTATCTGGAAGAGGCTTAGAACAACTGAGTTTCTTGAAAACTATTAGAGTCTGTGGGAAGTTCCATAAAAGACCACCTGTGACATATTCAATGAGCAAGAGTCTTTATTCCAGGATGCAGGGGTCAGCCTTCTGTCACAGTGGCAAAATGGTGATCCCAAGAAAAGCTCACAGGCTCCTTTTAAGCAAGATTAGTCTGCAGACTGGTGTGTTTAATCAGAAAAGTTTCTGGGTTGCTAAAGGATTGGTGGGTGTCTTTAGTGGTTAGGGACATTCCAAGAGCAGGGTGAGGAAAGCTATCTTTAACTACAAGAAGGCTGTGGGGTACCTGCTGGTTGGTTGCCCAAAAGTTGTGGTCTTTCCAAGAACTGCTTGCTCAATTCCAGTAACCAAAACTGAGGCCTGCCATGATGTTTGTTTGGCTCTCTCAGAAAGAAAACTATCCAATCTGTTAAACTGCCTGCAGGCTGTGTAGTGCACTCCGGGTTCCCAGCTTTTGTGAGCTGTCACTCTGGAGCTTCGGGGATATAAATATCTCTGGTATGTGGAATGAGAACTGCCTCTGCTTAGTCTGCAGCTGATTAACTGCTTGGAAAGGATTGGGAGGTGTGGCCTTTTTTGGAGTAGATGTTCCCCGGCTGGAGGATGTATATTGCTGGCTTTGAAGTTTCAAATATCCATGCTAAGTCCAGTCTGCTTGTTGTCTGCTGATCAGGGTCAACAGGTCTCAGTTACTGCTCTGGTGCCACCTGTTTGCTTCTTGGGATAACAGTGGATGACCTCCTGAAACCGGAAGGAGTTTGCAAGTAATGGTTTCTTTTATAAGATTTGCCTTGGTCATTGTAACTCTTAACATCAGTAAAATAGTAGCTAAGACAATATCTTTGAATCATTTCTGTTCCTGTAAGTAACCCCTCACCCATATTCTTTAAATAATCCCAACATAACTCATTAGTTCATCACATTGGACTTTGGTAATATCCATACTTAGGTCTGCTAAGGGTTCCCTGTCTGGCATTAGTAGGTGTTTGGATTTTGTCTTCTCAGGAAAGTCTTGTCACAGAACAGGTAACACCACTCAGATAAGTCCAGGTCCTTAACTATAACATAGAGAACAATTTCAGAATAAATAGGAGAGAAGCATAGCTATAATGTGTTTGGTTAGCTAAGGAGAGAGAGAGAATAAACTTAGCTCATGTTGACTGGGCCTCTGTCTCTGTTCCTCTGAGTAAGAATATTCAGATAACTCTACAGCCTTGATTTTACCTGTATGCAAAAGAGATACAAAAAGAACCCTAAACTGAGAGAAAGAAGGGAAGTGAAGGTGACCCGGCAGAGCAAACCTGCTCCTTGTGGGGCCACATGTGGGTGGTGCTTTGGATACGTGTGCATCTTAGAATTAGAAGAAATTTTTATACACACTGAGACCTAAAACCTGAAGAATGGTCCTAAAATATGTGGCCATCGTGACACATATCCCTAATTCCAGGATTTGGGAAGCAGAATTAGCTGAATCTCTGAGTTTAAGGTCACCCTGGTCTGCAAAGTTTCACAAAAGCCAGGGCTACACAGAGAAACTCTGTCTTGAAAAACAAACAACAAACAAACAAACAAAAAAGATGTCGCCGTGGATCTTTTTAAATCTTTGTTCCAGAGCATGGATAAAACACCCACTTTTATAAATGGTTATAGAACATTTGGAAATGAGGCCCAGGTAATCATTACCTGAAAAATGAATGGTAAAGTGCATGTAAGCATGAAGGTAGGCACACTGCAACGGCCAGTCCGACGTGTGTCCCAGTTTAAGAGCCCACAACAAAAGCCACTGTCTACAAGATCAAAATACAGCATTCAGAAAATAACTCAGTGAATTCCGATATTACTGCTGAGATTCTGAATATTTGTATGAGTAAATATTCACAACAATGCAGGAAGTAACATTTCCTTTAAAGAAAAATATGGGAAGTATTAAAAGTAAGCCTATTCCAGGCTTCCATTTATAAATTGAACATTTTTGAAAGGCACTGTATTAAATTTTTATTTAAATGATTTTGTAGACAAGAGATTTAAAATTGAAACACATTTCAGATTGTGACCAGTTTGAGAGGTTCTTTATGAAATATTCATTATTTTTCAGTGAACACCAAATATGTGTTCTCTGTGCAAAAAAAAAAAAAACGTTCATGTTCATTTCTATCAGTGTGTGAAGTTTTTTGCTATTTTTTTTCTGAGTCACGGGTCTATGTAGTTCTGGATGTCCTGGAACTCACCATGTAAACCAAGATGGCCTTGAACTCACAGAAATCCACCAGTCTCAGCCTCCTGAGTGCTAGGATTAGGTGCACCATCACCCCCAGCATCCAATCAAATTATAAATGAAACTCCAGATATGGGTGTGTGGCAAATTGAGTGCATATATAATAAAGTGACTTAAGTGAGTATTCTATCATAATATTTGCTTATTTAGTTTAATGGAGGCATTTTTTCAATAATGAAATTCACAAAGTCTTTGATATGGATGTAGGAAATCAATGTATTTCTTTCCCAAAAGAACATTTACAAAGTTAAGAAATGTGATGAAATCTATTTGCAATAGATGATTATTAACACAGACACCTATAAGTGCATAAGAGACTACTGTTTTCTGAGCTCTAAATGGGGCACCTATATCATACCACCTTTTCCCAAGGCTCTTGGAATATTATGGAAGAGGGTACCAAAACAATATAAGAGTCAGAAGAGTTGAATGACTACAAGCAAAAGCACTCCTTTCTACACAATAGGGTACCTGTATGTGAACAGAGTTCACAACAACATACAAAAGAAAGACCTGTATGCTCCCTAACCAGACCAAATCACAGCCTGGGGAGATGAGTGGGATGCCCCACTCCTCACCAAGGATTTGCAACTGATAGTTCCTTGAATGTGGACAGTCAGTTTTCTTTTAGAGTGTAGTCAGCTGTACTATAGTGGAAACTATACAAATATTGGACATGTAGAACTTTAGAAAAAAAGGAAAGAAAGATTGGTAGATAGAAAGGGGTATGTGGATCTGGGAGGTGTTGGGAGGTTAACATGAATAAAGAACATGAAATTTTTCAAAGAATTAATAATATATGAAGACAATTAATGTGGTAAAAATCTTTCATCATGGCTAATAGATAACCAATGTCGGACAAGCTGTATGCGCAAAAACAAGTAACAAACTTTTATTAATGACTCAACATTTAATCAGCAGCGAAGTTCTTCTAGGAAAGAAACCCCAGAGGTGTAAAGAGGTGGAATAGCATTTAACTCTTTTTCAGACTTTAGTAAATACCTGTGACTCTATTGTGGAAAGAAATCCTGAAAACACAAAGCATATGATAAATCCTTTCAATATTCTTCAAACATTAGTATCAGAGGATGTATCCAGGAGAAAAGCCACACAAATGTGAAGAATATGTCTAAGCTTTGAACTCTCCTTCACGGGAGATCCAAGTCAGAGAATTCATGTTGCTGAGACATGTTGCAGATACAAAGAGTGTACACCATTCTTTAAGAAGTACCCAGCTTTTACTCGCACTAGAGATTTCATCCTAGTAGACCCTGCGGAAGAAATGGAGTAGAAGAGCATTGATTGTGCTTCATCTCTTCATTCATTTCTTCATAAACATTGGAGAATTCACACTTGGGAGAACTCGACAATGAATAAAGCAAAGCCTTTAACTATTTTCAAAACTTAATTGACCTTAATGAATCTTTAATGGAGTAAAACCCTACAAACGCAAAGAACGCCAAGCCGCTTAATTATTTAACTATTTTTCACACCATACTCGACAGCGGCTAATTCACATCTGGAGTCTTCACGTTCTTTCCCAAGCACCCATACCATTGTAATTTAAAGCTCTGCTCAAAGGAAGTGAATACCTGAGGAATAATGTCTCGGTCCTAACTAGCATGTAAAAGTGTCCTTTGGAAGTCTGACCTGGAAACGTCTTGCTGGGGCATGCCTAAAAGCAATCCTGGATATAAGAAGAAATTGAAATTGTCAAATACCTGAAGTTTAGTTTTCCATAGATAAATGTATTAGTATCTATAGGCTCTGTGAGTTTTGTCTTAGTTCCCAGAAATACCCATGAATTAATAAAATCTATATATTTCAGTTGAGTGATTGGATATAGCTTTCAAATAAGACTAAGATCCTATTCAGTTAAATTTCACAAAAAATTCTCTGATTTATTCAATGTGTCTGCAATAATGATTTCACAAGTGTGCTGAAATAGAATAGAATATAAATATAATTAACTATTGAGATGATGCTTTGCAGAAATCATTGAATCTAAATTAATCTTTTAAATATTCATGTAAGGAAGATTTATCTTAAAATGCAGTTTGATTCTGAACAACATTAGGGAGTATAAACTAGGCCAGTTTCTCCTTCTCTTGATTTCTTCCCTAATTTATTTTTTCATTGCTGAATGTTTTAAATTCTTTAATGCAGACAATAATAGTTCACTTGTCTACTGCATGAGGCCTTATCTCCAACACAGCAAAAATAAACAGTCAATAAGCCATCAATCAATCATTTAAAATCATTTCTATTTTATTACTTAGGCAAAACAATGGTTCTCATAGGGACATTTTATATACATATATAATGTATTCCAATCTAATTTACTCTCATGTCATTGCCTTCTCTTGTACCCTTATCAAACCTGCTTTTAACCTTCCTCTTTCTAGCTAACATTCCTTCTACCTTCATAACCCCTTTTGTCTGCATATGACCAAAGAGTTTCACTAGGGTTGCTTACAGAAATCTTTGAAAGTTTGTTTATAGGGCATTGAGTAACTTGCCATTACCTATGTCATTAAAGAAAAGGTCACACCAGAGGGATGGGTCCCATAAGCTCTCCCGGCTTCCTAAGAGGGTATTGATAGGCCTCTGTATTATACAGGTCATGAGTTTTAACCGCAGATTCTGTGACCTGAGGCATGCCACAGCCTTGTCATACCTGGAAGTTCAGAAGTGGCATGCCACTCTTTTGGCCCACCCCTTCCTTGAACTCTCACAGTCTCCCGATCCCTTCTTCCATGTTCTCTCAGCATGGGAAGGGGTAATATAGATGGCTTATTTGAGACTGAGTATTCAATAGTCATTTATTCTCAGAATGTTGAGCAGTTTTGAGTTCCTGTAGTCACCATTGATCACTGCAAAAAGAAGTTTTTCTGACCAAAGCTGACACACAGTTATGCAGAAGGCTCTTGACAGGCTCCAAAAATAAATGCTATGTCTCTACAAGCAATGCAGAATTAAGCTTTGCCTGTAGAAAATTTTACATGAATCACATAAAAATACAGATTTTTTCATTTAAAAATCAATATAGGATGAAAAATATGAGAGAAATAAAACTGTCTTTAATACCAAAGTCACTCCATAATTTAAAATTGATGGCTAGAAAATAGTATACTCATTTATATATTGTTTATGAAAATGACTTGTGAAATACCAATAAAAACAAATGGTTAATGAGAAGCTCTATAAAATTCTTAATTTTATGTCTTCTATGACTTTTTTTTATAAAATCTTAATTTTCATAATAAGTAAAACAAATTATTATGCACAATGTTTAATATAAAAAACACTGGCATAAGGTTAATACAACCTCATGAAACCATGTATTAGTAAGTTGAACACTGCAAAAAATAAGAAAAAAAAAGATCTATCTTATTATCTATGGCTTATGTATGAAAGTACTGAGTATAGTCATTGGCTTTCATAAACAGAGGATTACTATAATTTTAAACATATTTCGTAAGCTGCAATTCAATCAAAATCTGGTGTTAACTCTTTGACCTACCTACTCAATCAATTAAATTTTTAAATACAGTTAAATCATTTGTAGAGAAAGCTGAGTTTAAGTAGACAAAATTGCTGAAGAATAGAAATTTTAATTATCCCTTGAGTATTTTAGCCATCATTCCCTGCTGGGAAGATGAATGACATTACACAGTAAATGATTGACTAGAAGCATTATCTCCTCAGAAATTATGTGTAATAGAATTGAGAGAAGTATAAACATTGTAGTGGCAGTATTTGTCTCATCTCTACTTTGAAGAATCAATTTGGAACTAGTAAGTAAATTATTTTAGATTGAGATATCAATTATATTACTTTAACTTAGTTCATTTTTAATTAACACAGAAAGAGACAAGTTTCAAATTTGCATTTTTGTGCATCTGTTGATTTGGTTGATCGTCCTGTCACAGTTCCCTCCCCTCTTTCTTCTATTACTCTGCTGCCAGTAGTCGCCTTACCATGTTCATGGTTCATATAGTCAATTATGCTCAAGGACTGTTTTCCACTTTCATGTTCTCCTTTCTAGTTGCGTGTTTCACATCCAATCTCACCCCACGTAAATACACGAACACTGTGTATGTGTGTGTGCATGATTATAATTAGAACCTAGATCTCACTCATGCCAGAGAAATGTTCTATTTGTTTTGTTTATCTCAGTTTAAGAAACCCCATTTACTATAATAATTTATAGATGCAAGCAATTTCTGGTAAATATCATTTTTATGGCTGAATCAAATTAAATTATGTACATGTACCATATTTTTATTATCTATTGCTTATTAAAAATAACTTTCTTCACACAACATATTCTTACCATGTTTTTTGTGACCTCAACTCCTCTCAAGTCCCCCCACCTCCCTACCCATCAAACCCTGCGACCTTTATTTCTTTAGAAAACTAACAAACAAGCAAAAGGGTAAAAAGAACTCAAAAAGCATACATGCATAAATACCTACCACAGAAACACTTAACCAGAAAATATAAACTTAAAATACAAAAAAAACCAATAAGACAACAATAATGCCAAATAAAGAAATAAGAGACAAAAATGTCTACAAAATACTATTGAGTTCACTTTATTTTGACCCTCTATTGTTAGGATAGAGTCAATCTTGAAGTTTGCTTCATATACCCAAGTAAACTATTTTTTTTATTTGCAAGTGTGTGTCAATTGCAGGTAACTTTTTGGATAGCATTGTGAGCCTTTGTCTGCCTGTACCTCTTAGCACTGAGTACCCTATTGGCTTGAACCTTTGCAGGGTCTGTGCGCTGCCACAGTCTTAGTGAGTTCATATGTGCATCACTTCCGTCATTTTAGGAGAATATTTTTTCCTTGGATTCATTTATCTCCTTTGGCTCTTGCAATCTTGCCACCTCCTCTTTTGCATTATTTGATTTCTGAGGAGAAGAAATTGATAA
>JAQHUG010000001.1:21069247-21099219 GCA_028555095.1 Dicrostonyx torquatus | reverse complement strand
AAAAACCTCCCAACCAAAAAAAGCCCAGGACTGGATGGCTTTAACGCAGAATTCTACCAGAACTTTCAAGAAGAGGTAATACCTACACTCCTTTATGGATTTCACATAATAGAAACTGAAGGGGCATTGCCAAATTCATTTTATGAAGCTGCAGTTACCCTGATACCTAAACCACACAAAGATGCAACCAAGAAAGAGAATGAACATTAATTTCAAAAGCAGACATTCTTCTGAAAAATATTTTTCATTGAACAAATGTGTTTTCCATGCAATTGGAGTTAAAGTTATAAATATGTTTGGTAAATCATTGATAATGTGTTTTTGTCCAACTCAAGTCTTTAAACAATAGCAAGTTATCAAAAGATTTATATAATTATTTCCATAGGAAGACTACAGACTTTTTCCGTAGTCAGTACTTGTTATTATCTAAAAAAGCCAAATAATGTCACTGAGAAATTGGAAGGTCGTAGAATTTAAAGTCTGCAAATAAAATACTGCATCTTTAATAGAACAATAAATAAGGCTCTTGCATGCAGCCCCTCCAAACCCCAGGAGAGAAAAATTTTGCTTTATCCTTACAAGTGCATGTTTTCTTTATACTCAGGAATAGAAATGCTCTCTTTAAAAAAAATTACTCTGAGTGATGCCTTCTCTGAGATCTTTGCAGTTTCTAGCCTCTATTTTATTCAAGCTGTTATTGTGTATGCTTGAATTTAATAGATAATCTCAAAAGTAATGCTTAAAAACTGAGAGCCATTTATTATGGAAGGAAAAGACAAGCACTAAAGATACTAAATTTTGATGAGTTGAAGTAATTATAATGACCTTTATCACTGTATTCTTTTGAATATGAACCTTCCTACAAAGGTAAATATATTTAACCACAGAGGGCTGTGGTTGGGGCGGGAGGGCTCTGAACTAATCATTGGATTCATGCATTCATAGACATGTGATAATGTCTACAGGACATTATTAAAAGTTAGTAAATATACATATATATATTAAAAACAATCTTTTCTAATTTTATATACTAATCCCATTTCCCCCTTCCTCCCCTGCCCCTGCTCCCACTGCTCAGAGATGGTAAGGATTCCCATGGGGAGTCAACAGAATCAGGCCCATCATTTTGACACAGGACCAAAGTTATTTCCCCTATATCTAGGCTGAGAAAAATATTCCTCCATAAAGAAAGGACTCCAAAAAGCCAATTCACGCACTAGGGATAGATCCTGATCCCATTGTCAGTGGCCTCACAGATTGCCCAAGCCACACAACTGTCACTTACATTTATAAGGCTTAGTTTGGTCCTATGCAAGTTCTCCTGCTGTCAGTGAATTCCTACTAGCTCAGGTCAGCTGTTTCTGTGGGTATCACCATCATGATCCTAATCCCTATGCTCTTATTATCACTCCTTCCTCTCTTCAAATGGACTCCCTAAGTTCAGCCCAGCACTTAGCTGTAGATCTCTGCCTCTGCTTCCATCAGTTGTTGAATGCAGGTTCTATGATAGCAATTAAGGTAGTCATTAATCTGATTACAAGTGAATGCCAGATCAGATACCCTCTCCACTATTGCTTAGGATCTTAGCTGGGGTCATCCTTGTGAATACCTGGAAATTTCGCTCATGCCAGCTTTTTTGCTAGCCCCATAATGGCTCCCTCAATCAAGATACCTCTTTTCTTGTTCTCCCTCTGTCCTTCCCCCATATCGACCTTCCTATTTCCTTATGTTACCCTCCCCCTCACGTTCTCCCCCCTTTTCTCCCCCATGCTCCCAAATTTCTCAGGAAATCTTGCTTATTTCATTTTCCCAGGTAGATCCATATATGTCTCTATTAGGGCTATCATTGCTGCTTAGCTTCTCTGCGGTCATGGTCTATAGACTCGTTACCCTAGCTTTTACATCTGACAACCACTTATGAGTTGTCTTTATACTTATACTGTGTTTGTCTGTTGGGGAAGTGAGGCCACTAATTCTTCCCAGCCACCTGGCTAACTTAGACCCAAAATAATCACACAGAAACTGTATTAATTAAAACACTACTTGGCCCATTAGCTTTAGTTTCTTATTGGCTAACTCTTACATCTTAATTTAACTCATTTTTATTAATCTGTGTGTCACCATGAGGTCGTGGCCTACCAGCAAAGTTTCAGCATGTTTATCTCTGGTGGGAGATGATAGCATCTTCCTGACTCTGCCTTCTTCCTCACAGCATTCAGTTCTGTTTTCCCTGCTTACCTAGGTTCTTCCCCATCAACAAACCAAGACAGTTTCTTTATTCATTAATGGTAACGACAACACAGAGAAGGAACTCCCATATCATCTCCCCTTTTTTATTTAAGTAAAAAAAAAAAAGGTTTAAACTTTAACATAGTAAAATTGCATACAACAAGACAGTTATCAAGCAAGAATTACAGTTGCAACACTTACATCTACTTTATCTGTTATCATAACTAAGGAAAACTATAACTGCCAGGAGCAGACATGTCTCATCATCATGAAAATTCTTAAAACATTTTAAATGCTATATTCTGAAGGTCTCTTAAAGATTTGAAGAATACCTAACTAACTAAATATATCTCTATAAATCTAAAAAAAACTAACATGACTACAAGCTTGACTATTAAAGATGACTATCTACTAAACTGTATTTCTTAATTATACGTTACATTTTTAAATGAGCTATACAAACACAATACCTTAATCAAGATCAGAAATACATATACACAGTATAACAAAATTGACCTTAAATTTGTATCTATAAACCAAGATTTATACCAATGCAAATTTCTATAGCATATCCCCCTTTAAATATAAAGAAGCATTTACACACAATATTTGGAAATATGGTCACAGTTCTATTCAAAAGTTTTTCTGTTGCTTATTGGGCAAAGTAATTCTTTGAGGATGTGTTTACAGCAAACTTTCAGAGGTTTTGTTCTATCAAAACATAATGGTCTGGAAAAAATCCACACGTTCTCATCTTCTGTGGAAACAAAAGAAGAACTTCTTTACCAAAGCAACATATCCTTAGACCCAAATTCTGAAGTCATGATACCTTTATAATATGCATGCTGGTTTAGCTTAGCAGCCCATACAATGAAATATCTCTCTGTATTAGCTCATTCACAGTTAAAACAATCAAAGATAACACAATGATATACATAATCCAGACCCTCTGTGAATTTTCCATTTTTATGTGTCTTATTTTTCTTTATTCCCTTTAATCTATGAGTATAGGTACTCTATCTCTTTAAACACTTTACCCCATTTTTTAAAGCATTAACTTTATTTTATGACTCTGTATACTCTTTCTCTTCCAAGCCTATGTACATTTATTCAACACTGTGACTCATCTGGCTTTTTCTTTATTGCATATCTCTAATTATTTTCTGACCAGAAGCACTTGTTAAAATGCTAAGCACTTCTTAAATCTAAAGCTGCACCAATACTATGGCATTTAGGGTACTACCTGCTTTGCTACCCAGTCTAAAATTTAAACTGTGCCATTACTATGATATATATGGTATTTTCTGAATGCAGCTCCCCAGAGTCAAACATGGCAGAGCTACTTGCTGTTTCCAAGAGGCACACATGACACCCCACTCCCCGGCACACAGCTTGTTCACATTGTTATCAAACAAGCATAACACTCTTCTCACAAACCCCATCCAAATGCTCTGTCTCCTAAAAGAGCCCGAGGTGGTGCTGACAGCATGTCCCAGAAAGCCTGCATTTCAAAAGGGCAGGTCTTTTTTTTTTTTGCTGCTGCAACTACTGATTCAGAAAAACCTCTCCTAAAGGAGCTATGGCATGCTGCTATCAAACAGCAAGAAACTGTGTTAAACTCTTTTATCTTTTGTCTAGAATTCATTTTCAAGCCCTCTCAGGGTTTATGTGGATTTAGTTGGCCACATTGGGTGACAACTTGTTGAGGAGGGGAGGTTGCTTGTTCTTTTCATCTGCCTGGCTAGCTTAGACCCAAAATAATCACACAGAATTTTATTGATTAAAACACTGCTTAGCCCATTATCTCTAGCTTCTTTTTGGCTAACTCTTATATTATTTTAACCCATTTTTAGTAATCTGTATATTGCCACATGGCAGTGGGTTACCAGCAAAGATTTGGCATGTCTGACTCTGGCAGCTCCATAATGTCTCCCTGACTCTGCCTTCTCCCTCCCAGCATTCAGTTCCATCTTCTCCACCTACCTAAGTTCTGCCCTATCAACAGGCCAAGGCAGTTTCTTTATTCATTAATGGTAATCCCAGACAACAGAGGGGACTCCCATATCATTTTTCTTTCTAAGTGTGGCTTACCTCACTCAGGATAGTTTTTTTCTAGTTCCATCCATTTGCCTGAAAATTTCAAGATGTCATTGTTTTTTTACTGCTAAGTAGTATTTCATTGTGTAAATATACAAACTTTTCTTTATTAATTTTTCAATTGAGGGGCATCCAGGTTGTTCCTGGGTTCTGGCTACGACAAATAATTCTGATATAAACATAATTGAAAAAATGTCCTAGTGACATGAGAGCACATCCTTTTGGTATATGTACAAGAATAATACTGCTGGGCCTTGAGATAGATTGATTCCCATTTTTCTGAGAAACCACCTTACTGATTTCCAAAGTGACTGTACAAGTTTAGACTCCTTCCAGGAATGAAGGAATGTTTTTCTTACTTAAAATCCTTTCCAGCATAAGCTCTCCTGTAGAGGAATGTGATAAAGTAATTCATACTAGCTCAGAGTTGAGTATAATAAAGGGTTCTTCATTTAGGGATAGACTCACAGATCAATAGTGTACATGGAGGCTGCTCATCCATTTCCTGGCTAGCCAGACCCAAAATAATCACACAGAAACTATATTAATTACAATACTATTTGACCAATAGTTTAAGCACATTTCTAGCTAGCTCTTACGTCTTAAATAAACCCATTTCTATTATTTTATGTATTACCATGATGATCATGGTTTACCCATAAGATTCTATTGAGTCTCTTTTTTGGTGGCTACTTGGCACCTCTCTGATTCTACCTACTTTTTCCCTCTATCTCTGATTGGAATTCCTGCCTTGCTCTGTTCTGTGCAGCTATAGGTCCAAAGCAGATTCTTTATTAACCAAAGGTAATAAAACATATTCACAGCACACAAAGAGGAATCCCACATCACAGCAGTCCTCTGCATAAGCTGGGAACAGAAACAAATCCAGTAACTGAAAGAGAGAGAGAGGGAGAGAGAGAGAGAGAAAGAGAGAGAGAGAGAAAGACCACATGCTTATACATCTGTTTTTATAGTACCTAAGGCCACACTCAAAGTGGTCCAAAATCTCAAAGGATATAGGCAGAAGGAGTTCCTCCAGCACTGTCCTCAGTGTTTTTGATCTTAGCCATTCTGACAGGTATAACATGGTATTATGGTCATTTTGATTTGCATTTCCCTGATGACTAAGGATGTTGAGCAGTTAAGTGCCTTTAGATCATTTAAGATTCTCTGTTGAGAATTCTGTTTAGATCTATACTCCATTTTTAATTGGATTTTTTTTATTTTAATGTCTAGTTTCTTGAGTTCTTTTTATATTTTGGAGATCAGCTCTCAGTCAAATGTGTGGTTCGTGAAGATTTTTCCCATTCTGTTGGCTGCCATTTTGTCTTGTTGGCCCTGTTCTTTGCCTTAGAGAAGCTTCTCAGTTTCTTAAGATCCTATTTATTAATTGTTGCTCTAGGTGTCTCTGCTACTGGTGTTGTATTTAGAAAGTGGTCTTCTGTGCCCATGCATTCAAGGGTACTTCTCATTTTCTCTTCTATGAGATTCAGTGTGGCTCAATTTATCTTCAAGTCTTTGATCAGCTTAGACTTGAGTTTTGTGCCTGAGGATAGATCATGGATCTATTTGCATTCTTCTACATGTCAACATCCAGTTATGCAAGCATCTTGTTAAAGATGCTTTACTTTTTCCATCGTATAATTTTGGCTTCTTTGTCAAAAATCAGGTTTTCATAGGTGTGTAGGTTAATATCAGGGTCTTCAATTCAATTCCATTGGTCATCCTGTCTGATTTTATGTGAATACCAAGCTGCTTTCATTACTATAGCTCTATAGTGTTACTATAGTGGTGATGCCTCTTGAAGTTTCTTTGTTGTACAGAATTTTTTGGCTATCCTAGGTTTTTGAAGCTCCTGTGACTTCTTATAGGAAGAGACTTTGGGAAATTAGAGCATATAGCTTTTTAGCTTGTTCTACAAGAATCTTAACTTATGCAAAATCCTTTTGGGCCATTCCAGCCTAATTCCACATAGCATTTCTTATGCAGAATATAGGTGGCCTGGGCAAGGTGAAGTATACAATTCACCAGTATACCAAAAGCCCCAAGAATACCTACAAAGTTCTAGTTTTCCCTAATTCCAACAACTCTACTTCATGAATATTTTGATTTCCATAGTCTTCTGCACTGGAACATCGTTAAGACCTCCATCAGCATCCTGGATAAAAGATTTTCACATTCACTGTATTAAAGGTCATACTTGAATGGCAGTTGTGGTCACTTCTAGGTCACTCCCTTTCTCATTGTTAAATGATTTTTCCCAGCGGTTCTGGTGTTGGATGGCAGGCACCACTTGGTGGTTCCTGGTGGCCTGGCTAGCTTAGACTTGAAATAATCGCCAGAAACTGTATTAACTAAAATCACTGCTTGAACCAATAGCTCTAGCTTCTTATTGGTAACTCTTACATATTAATTTAATCTATTTCTAGTAATCTGTGTATTGCCACACGGCAGTGGCTTACTGGCAAAATTTTGACATGACTGACTCTGGCAATGGCTCCATTGTTTCTCCCTAACTCCACCCTTCTTTCTCCCAGCATTTAACTTAGCTTTCCCTGCCTACCTAACTACTGCCTTGCTATAGGTCCAAAGCAGTTTATTTATTCATTAATAAAAGTAATCAATAAAAGCAAAACATATACAGAAGGATCTCCCACACCATTCTGGCATTGGCGTCCCAGAAGGTACTCTGCATATTGATTTGATCTAGGCCCTCTTCCACTTTTGATTCCCTAGCTGTAAAAAATCAGGGGACCAACTTTGATTTCCTGTATTTTTTTACCTGGTATGAGACCAATATTGAAGCCACAGTCTCATATCTCTTTCTTGCTGCAAATCTCTGTTTTTACCTGTAATCCCCCTCAGCTGTTTTCTTGGCCTTGGGTATAATCCTTATTATCTATAACAGCAGCCATGCTGCTTCTGCTGATAGTTACATCCTAAATGTGCTAGTCCCATAGCTTGAAATGCCCCTTAGTGTTTTCCAAAAAAATCTTCATACTCTAGGAGAGACAACAGCATCAAGCAGTCATGCCACTTGATACAATATGGAAAAAGATTACCATCCTGCGAATTCCCTGAACAACAACTCCTGCTCAAGTTTCTGCATCTTAGTTACAAATCCCACTACTCACTGTCTATGCCCATCCATGGACATTACCCTCAGTGAAAAACCACTATGTCAAAATTTCAACTGCATAAGTTCCCCCATACACACTTTATACATTGCTTCAGCTGTTTTCTTGATTCCCCATATCAAAAGCAACATCCCTGTTTTCTCTAAACTCATTCCAGCTTTTCATATCTTATTATCTATACTAAGTGTTGATAAAATTCCTTCCCAGAGGGAGAGGTAATCAGAATCTTCTCCTGTGGTCCCAAATGACAGAGGCTGACATAGGCACAATTCTGTCAAAGTTAACACTGAGTTTATTGGCCTTATTTACAGAACAAAGCAAGGGGTTACTTATAGGACTATAGATGCTTCCTCCTCACCCCCACCACACAGGCTGTACTTGACAAAAGTTTACTCAGAAAAAATGAAACTTACCCATAACCACATAGACTGAACCCCTAGCTCCTAGTATTCACTCTCTTTATATACTCTAGCACCTTCTTAAGGCCATATGCTATAGAGGCAGAGTTCCATCCAATAGGTGGTTAGGAGCCTTTGGATACTCAGGAGAGAGAGGTTAATGACCATACCTTCCCACCATGAAGTTGTGTAAATTGTCAAAACTATGATAATTTCTTTTAAGGAGGTAATGCTAAACTCCCAAAAGATTGTGATTGTTTGGATTGGAGCATAGGCACTCACAATGTGGACTGAAAGAATAGATGAGAAAATAGTTTACATACATTTTTAGATCCTGTAATCTAAAGCATACATAGGTGTTTTTACTAAGTTGGCATTGAACAATGTTGACTAAATATCTATTTAATGTATTCTATTACTAAGCTGTGAAAAACAAATACAAAGTTTAGGAAAAGAAAATTACGTAGATGTATTAAAATAAGTAAGAGAAAATGGACATAGGAATAAAGAATTCTTTATGATTTTTGTGGGAAATTATGGAGAAAGTGGTTATAGTCTATTAAAGAACTTGAAAACATTCACAAAATAATGATTTTTATACTGGACTTTGAGGCAAGGTTATTTAAAACAGAAATTTAAGAGATTTCATGAGCAGAGTAATAGATAAATCAAGTTATAGAGAGCTGGAGTTGTAGTACTCATATCTTCAAAGATGGGGAGTATATCTGTGACTAAAGTATGGCATTACTCAGTGTTAGTCGATAAATGGATCATGTGAGTTCATGACATCACCATCTGCAGATACTGAGATTACAGCAAGAGTTGTGTGCAGTTAATTCATGAATCATTAAATATCATAAATTTGGAAACTGGCATACTCCAACATAAGGAAGTAGAAAATATTAATTAATTACCTTGATGAATTCCTGCTCTTTCTGTTTTCATAGTGAAAATCACAGTATGACCATATAAGTAGATATAAGTATTTATTGATACTAAGCTAATAATGTATCATGTAGATTTTTACTGCCTGCAAATATGGTTGACTAGACATTTTACTAAGAGGGAGGAAAATATGTAGTGAATCACAAGACATTATTTTGGCTTGCTTAGTATTTTCCATTTATAAACATGGGCTATGGAAAAAGATAAGAGTTGCAAAATCAATAAACACTTAAATCAAAATCTGCATTTCTTGAAAATGAAATATGGGTTTCCATTCACTCTGTTTCCTCAACCATACCGAAGAATAAACAGGAGCAAAAAAAAATGGAAAAAGATATAAATCCCCAATATCCTAATGGACTTAGTATGTTTTTTTATAAAGTTACTTAGGTCATATAACTGATGTCTATAAAATAACATGTAATTTTTATTTATGTTGATAAATTTACAGAAGAAAATCAGGTAGACATTTCAATATATTTTATATTATGAGCAGGTAAATATTATAAACTACAAATGTTATATATTGATATATATGTAAGCATGGAAGGTGTGCAGGTGTGTGCATTTGTGTGTGACAGAGGGAGAGAAAAAAATTTGTGAAAGAAAATATAAGACCAAAATATATTTTGATTTAAACACTACAGCCACTTAATTTTAGACTAATGTAACATGAGTTATTAATATAACTAATATAATAATTACTGTTTAATATATTAAAAATTTAGTGAAAAATTAATATATTTCTATCCCTACATTATCATTAAATTTACAGTACATTACCTTGAGTGTTTTATATTTTTCCCCTGTCTTAAAATGCCACACAAATACCAAGGTCACAAATATCTGAACACCTATTACTCAGAGAAGACTTCAGTGAACATTCTCGATGTAGGAGATTCTCTCAGAAATCTCTACATGGGAATTCCACATTCCTAGTAGGAGCCACAGCATAAGCCTCTGTTTAATGTGTTGGTATCTGATGTCATTTCCAGTAGACTGCAGGTACTTCAAGGTCAAGTACCTGAATGCAATTTACTCCCACAGCTCAAAATAGATTTTTGAACTCCATAAAATATAACAAACATCTGTCAAATGAAAATGTTATTTTCTCTAGAAATTCAATGTTTTCATAGAAGAAAAGACATAATAATGTAAATGAATGTTTGTGATGATATATACTAGAACCCTCTCACATATACAATGGCACAGATGTACACACAATGTATACACCACATACATACAATTGGGAGGACACTACGTAAAAGACACTGTATTAGCTTTTATAGGATATCCAAAGCTTAGGAGCGGTGATTCAATGTAAGAATGGATAATTTGGTTCAGACATAAACTAGGAGCTGAAATTCAAGTCAGGACGTGACAACTGCCATTAGAGATTTGTTGCTGCAGTCTTTCCTAGCTGCTTATAGCCCCCAATGCCTTCTGTTGTCTTTTTTAATCTGTGCTTATTAACAGATATTCAGCCATTAAGTACCTTTCACAGAACAATAATCAACAAATTAAAAATGGAAAGTTATGTGTGTAAGTAGGCACAGTAAGAAATAGTCAAAGGCACTCCATGGAAAGAAAAGCAGTTTATGAAGAGCAAAACCTGCTTGGACAGTAGAAGACAGCACCAAGCTATAAAAGCTTGTTGGGTTATATAGGTATTTGGCAAGGGGATGGCAGCTAGAAAGCTGTTGCTACCAGGTAGTTAGTGTGAGAACTTTTCAGAGAAGAGGGGCTGACAGGTAGCAGTTAGGAATATTCTGCCAGTCATTAATGGCTTCTGAGAAATGCTTGGAGTTTCTGTTTCCTAGAACAATCTAACTCACATAGGAGCTGCAATGCCACTCAAAAACTTTATCATCACCACTGGCATTTTGGGACCCACGTTGTGATATAACCTTCCTTTTGTCAATGATAAAGGTTGATGGTGGTCCTCCAGCTAGTCATAGCTGTAAAGGGACATCACAAAGAAGGGTCTGGAACAGTGGTCCAAAACAGGACTTCAAGCCAAGAATCAGTATTAGAAGGAAATTCCATCAAAAGTATCTGGTTAACTAATTATCAGGTCAGGGCATTTATTCTGTCCTGGAATAATCTGAAAAAAACAAGGAGTAACCACTACAATGAGGAGGATAGAGATCAGAGGACCAAGGAAGGGCACATGCTAAAAGCCCCCCAAAAAAACATAATATGAGTTCTGAACTATAGCCATTTCCCAGTGGTTGAATTCTGCATTCCAGCAAGGGGATTTTAAATTCAATTTTCTACCATACCAGATTGATTTACAATAGTAAAACCATTATTGAGAAAGAGATGAATGCCTCCTTTCTTGGCAGTCATCAAGTCAAAGAACACTCAGTTATATAGGTCCATGAAGGCTGTGGAGGTAAGCTGTTTTTGGATTAGCAAGACTGAAATAGATTTTGTCTCTTATCTGAGTGGAGATATGCTGAGATAGATACAGACTATGACATAATCCACACTTGGTCAAACCTGTAGCAGCCCCCAAGAGTGCCAGGCTGACTCCAGTCATGAGTGGAGGTCCACTGCCCATGTGTGTGTGTGCGTGTGTTGTGATGGAGAGTATATAGTTTTTCATCATTGTATAGAGTGAGCAGAGGAACTAATTGTTGGGGAAGGGTGTCACATGTTTGTCCCAGCCACCCAGCCACAAAATAACTACTCAGAAAATCATATTTGCAATACTGTTTGGCCAATAGCTTAAGCATATTTCTGGCTAAAGTCATATTCTAAACTAACCCAGCTCTGTTATTCTGTATGTCACCACGTGAATGTGGCTTACCAGCTAAAGTTTCCAGCATCTGTCTCAGGTGGTGGATCCATGGCTTCACCTCACTCTGCCTTCCTCCTTCCATGCTATAGGCCAAGCCAGTTTTCTTTATTCATTAACCAATAAAATCAACACATAGACAGAAGGACCTCCCACATCAACTAATAAAGTTGGGAATCAGGGATCAGGAGTAAATATTTTTAAACAATGATAGAGGTTGGAGTAACATTAGAAGAGGGTCCCCTCTTTGACTAGAAAGGGTTTTAAAATTCAGATATTGGTGCAGCAGATGAGGTGAAGTCTGATTGATCTTGTTGAACAGGAAATCCCTGGAAGTCTCCAGGGAGTTTGGAAGCACTGGTATAGATGAAGAGGCATAAATGACCTTGGATTTACAGGCTCATGTTTGAAAGGAGTATGAACAACACAGAAGATTGTTGCAAAGTAGCCAAGAGGAAGCAAGAGATTGTGTTGAAGGACCCTTGTCACTCTCATATTGTTGGAGAAGGGCTAGAAAATGATTTAGTGTGGTCATCTATGAGGTGCAGTTAAAAGGGAGGTCTCTAAGTTTAGAAACTTCCAAATTTAGATCAGATCCTGGTTGTTCAAAGACCTCAACTGTGGTTTAGAGGGCTGTCTCTAGAAATCTAGAGAATGACACCCATCTCTGAGTGACAACTGGAGATCGTACACATGGTGGAATTAAGGATGGACTTAGTTTGGATAGAATATATCTAAAATTTCCATTTTTGCTGCCTTGCCAGAACAGTTGGCAAACAGAGCGAATTCCCATCAGGAAGGGGAAGAAAGAGCCCATGTTAGGTGTCCTTAGGAATAGAAGGAAAAAGAGAGAATATCAGCTTTAGAGGTCCTGTTGACTGACAATGTACTCATCAGAAAAAGAATCTGAAGCTTAGCCGCCATTCATGTATGAAGAGGATGGCCAAGTGTGGAACTGTCCAGAATGAGCTGAGGGTCTGTGGGAAAGAGACTTTCAAACAAATCTTCTTATAAAATAGGTGGGTGATAGGGACAGTAGAAGGCCTACCCTGACAAGTCAAAGGGGCACAGTTGACCTTTTAGTGTCCTGCCTGCCTTTCCCCAATTTTCCAGGATCCAGGGGCAGATGAGGTGAAGGGTAGGTAGTTCTTTGCCCAGTGGCTGGCATTACCACACTTAAAGCAGGTATCTGGTAGGGTTTGTTGGTTACCTGCCTTCTTTGAGGTGGTTTCAGAGATGCTGAATGATGCTAGTATTTCTGTCTACATGTAAGGTCTTTTTGGTGTTTTTCTGTTCCTTCTATTAAGCACCTTAAATGACATTCAACAGATCTCTATGAGGGGTTTGTGGGCTACCATCCAGCCTCTTTAGTTTTCTTATGAAGTCTGGTATTGAAAGGAAAAGTGAGCATTGAGAACAAGCATGCCTTCTTGAGCGTTTGAGTCTATCTTATAAAGTAAAAAAGAGCTCTGTAATCCAGGTGAGGATTTTGGCAGGATTTTCATCTGGCCTCTATGTGACCTCTCTTAACTTATCAAAATTGACTAGTTCCCTGGAGGGCTTTTGGAGCACTGCCAATAGGCAGAGATTCATTTTGTCCCAGACTTCCATGCCAAAGGACTGATTTTATGCATTGGTTTTAACAGTTTCAGTGAGGATCAATATGAGGAATAACAATTGCCCCAGAGTGGAAGTCATCATTAGTATAATAGACATCATCTGCATGAACCTGTCCAGTCTCTCTCTAATGTATTAAGGTTAGAAAAAAAAAAAGGCATATAGATCATGTTTCCAGGTGAGGTTATATGACTGAGTAAAATACCTAACTATCATGATAAAATTAGGGAGGTCATTTGAGAAAGAGCCAAGATATTTCTCTTCTTGAGAAGAATCAGAATAAAGGGGGGGGGTTAATGTAGAGAAGCCCATGAGCATAATACACCTTGAGGGGAATCAAGTCCATCAGTTCATAACCGGGTGTGAGCCACTGGTGAAGTTTATCAGTTCATGATCAGGTGTGAGCCACTGTTGAATTCTATCAGTTCATAACCGCGTGTGAGTCACTGGTGCAGTAAAAGGAGGCAGCAGTGCTCATAGAAGTTGAGGGGCATTAAGTAAGGAAGATGATGGATCTTATAGAGGATGATGTGCGTGGAGAGAGTAAGGAGGGAGTCAGTGGTTGAGGAGGCTGAGGAGGAGATTGTGGTAGTACTGATGGTATTGGAGGACTTGGTTGAGGAGATTGCCATGTCCTCTATGTCTAAATCAAAAAGAGAGAGAACCCTGGGCCTGAGATAATGGTAGATCTCAGGAAGGGTTTTGTTTATTGCCAAAGAGGATTTGATATATATGACAACAGGCATAAGGAAAGCGGTGGGAGTGAAGAACAGAGAGGCATGGGAAAATGGAATTTAGGACCATTTGCCAGTGATCTGGAAGAGCTTGACTTCATCAAGGTCAGTAAGAATTGGGAAGTCAAACATCCTATTTTCTTGTTATTGAGACTGATTATCAAGTTTGTACTGAGGCCAAGGCATATTATAGTAAAAGAGGGAGGGTGGGGGGAGAGGGAAAGTGAAAAGCGTAATGGAATATTGTTTTAACTAGGCAAAGGTGTGTTGCATTTGTTTCTGCTGCTTTTGTTAGCAATGTAAAGATGTATTGCATTTGTTTTACCTTGCCTGATTAAGGCACCTAACTGGTCTAATAAAAAAGCTGAACAGTCAATAGCTAGGCATGAGAGGAATACAGGGATATGCAGGGCTGATGAGCAGAGAGAATAATAGGAGAGAAGAAGAGGGACCCTGGTTTGTGTTCCAAAAGAAAGCCTGACACAGAAAAGAAACAGCAGGGTGAGGCTTGATGATATCACAGAGTCTCAGACAGAAAAGAGATTTGAAGAGACAGTCACAAGGAGTGGCAGAATCCTATTTAAAATGGGAAGATCCCAGGGTTAATGGGATAAAGGAGTCCAGAAACGGAATACCAGTGTTCAGACCAAGAGTAGGTAGAAGACACTGGGGAAGAGTCTTCCTTTCCTAGGCTAGACCCCAAGAACTGTGAATAGAAGATGTAACATTGTAACGTTGTAACAGCTACCTCAACCAGCAAGGATGACACAAACCCGGAGCTCTTCTTTAAGCAGTTTATTCAGGCCTTTTGACAGCGATGTCTCTCCCCTGGCAAGCCTCTCCCAGCCCTTAAGTAGGCCTGGGCAGCCAACCCTGGACAGCTACGTGGGCACTACCCATTGGTCCACGCATGCACAAGCGATCGCATGATTCCAGCCATAGCCTAATAAGGAGTTATACCCCAAAGAGCACTTGCCATCTGGAGGGCGGAGGGCGGAAGCCAGCACCATCTTAATGGCGCAGCTCCACGCAGCTCTCTACAAGAAGATCCGCTAAAAGCAGACCAATAGTGTACACAAGTACAAGGAGCTAGGGATTACAGATTATGAGGATGTAGGTGGAGAGAGTAGTGAGCCATGGGAAACACAGAAGGGGTAATGGCATTGGACAGAACCTTAATTCAGAGGGCATCTTCAAGTGGATTGTGGTTCATCAAGAGAATTCCCAGATTATGAGGGGTTGATATCCTGACATGGTGATGGGTGCTCAAGAGCATGTGAGATGGCCTGTCATACCAGCATGACTTTGTGACAAAGTTGAGGGGCAGTTCTGAGAGAAGGACACTTACCCCAGTTGGTGAAGAGACATGAGTAGGTGTCAGGAAAGAGAAGCAGTGAGAGAGACAGACTCAGAATCCAGAGGAGAATGTGAGAGATGGCAGAGCCCAGGAGAAAATAAAAGATCCATACCACAGGAAAATTGAGTCGTCAGTATGGGTTAGTTAAAGGAGGAACTAGTTTTTCAGAGAGGGACAAAGGCATCCCTCCTAGATTTGGTTACCAAATGTAAGAAGGCACAAGAAACCACCAAGCAAAGCTATTCTGTAAATAGAAAAGCAGTGTACACGAGAAAAAGGCTGCTGGGTTGCCTTGCATAATGGAGGACAGTGTCCAATTGTAAAAGCTTCTTGGTTTTATGGGGAAGGCAACCGTAAAAGCGAAACAGCCAGGTGGCTAGCTTGGGGACTCTGGCAGATAAATGGAGGTAAGAGTGTTCAACCAGCCTTTAAGGCTTTATGAAAAACACTGTAAGTTTCTGTTTTCTTGCAAAACCTAACCCAGGCAGGTTCCCAGGGTAGTATATGGATTGCATATGGTTTGGAGAAGACAGTTGCTCGATCTGGTTCATTCTGGCCAAAAATAATATGTTGCCTATAAAAAGTTCCTTCATGTGTTTGGGGAATTCATAGCCTATTGCTAAATTACTGAATTAGACCTTCCTTGCAATGACAATGTCCTCTTGAGCATGTGAGGTATTCAGGTGAGAAGGGTCACCTCCAGGCATGGACAGGCATTTTCACATGAGTGTTCCAAACACGTTGTCATATTTCATGTTTTATTATGTGAAATGCTTGGAAAATCCTGCCTTCAGGATTATATTGGCTTTAGAGATACAATTATGGCTCCTACATTCCTCAGTGAACAGCTTAGAGCAGGTGTCCTTTTTGGAGCTCTGTCAATCAGGACTAGTGCATAAACTGTGACTCATACCTTGACTCTGTATAGTCAAGCAAAAGTTTTCTTGAAATTTAGAGTATGACCTTAAAATAAGTGCTTCAGGGTACCTACTGTTTTGTTTGTGGCTGTTTTCAGAACACTGGCAGACTTACTGGTGGTTTCTATGATATGTAAATTTTCAATTAAAGTTAATATCTCTAAAGTAGATGAAAGGCAAAGATTTTATATGCTTCTATCACATAACATAAAATCACAAAACACTTGCCACATGTTGATTTGTCTGAAATGCAATGACATTATGTTATTTTCAAACAGTGAAGTATGTGTCATAAAATAATTATAAAGTAAATATAGAATCATCTCCCTCAAACAAGTCTGCATAGATTTTCTAAAGATAATCCAAAACATCACAAGGAAAAATGAATCAAAGCTTATAGATATCCCCACTAATATCTGTGTTTTTAATATATCCCTTTTTCAGTAAGGCAATATTACTTTCAGTAGCTAAAAAGATAAAGGTCAAAAATCTAAATGTTAGTTACTACCTTCTATGCAAATACTTTCATTTTCACAATTAGATTGCAAGGTGACTTTAGTATTATTTTCAAGCAACTGTTATGCCTTTAATCAATGCAATCCATTGTGCATGGATAATTACATTTTGATAGTCATGCCAATTCTCATTACCTATCTTCATCTTTAAAGTATAATAGATTTCAGATGAATGGATGAATAAATGAAATAGAAGATGAAGGCTTAGGGAGTTTGCATGAAAATTTAAGAGGATAAGGTTGTAGATAATTTTGTCATTTTACAAATTCAATATATTATGCAGTTGATGATGTGTTTGCTCGATATGCTGTGATAAGCAGCTGTACAGTGTTTCTGAAGTTTCAAGCAAATATCATATTCTGTATGTCTTACCAAAAGTATACCAAAAAGCCCTCGTTTGGATCAAAAGCTCATTCAGGATTCCCCAGAGTAGAAAACACTATTTTTGTGCAGTTGCATACATGCATTTTAAAGATCTTGGATTAGAAATTTTAGTCATAGTTTATCATTCTGACTTCACTTTAAATATTCAACTGAAGGCATGCTTTGCTGAGTCCTCTTCTTTAAAAAATATTATTTTATGTAATTTACACTGTTAATATCTGTGATGGTTTGATTATGAAATCCTGTCCACAGGCTTATGCATCAAAGCCTATGTTCTCAACTGTGGGGAGGGTCCAGAGGCTTTAAAAAGTGAAATTAGCTGAAGGAAGGAGATCAATCAACTCAGGTATTTGGAGGATGTCTTACATCTGGCACCTTTCTGTCTCCTTTTTATCTTCTTCTTAGCCTCTACCAGGTGATATTCTCCTTTTCATGTCAGACAAACCCTCTGAAACTCTGATTATAAATGAACAAGTCATTATTTTAAGTTGTTTACTTCAAATATTTTGTTACAAGTAATAAAGTAGTTGGGTATCCTAGCTCTAGCTCTTGTTCCCTAACTATCCATGTAACTATAAACACTCCTTAGATATATTGACAGACATGACTAATCACATAAAATATTATTTGTATTGACATATAAGAATCAGTATATCAAAACACATAAGAACTCATAAAACCATGAAAATAAATTTCAAAACCACAATTTCCCTTTCAGGTGATCAGGTAGTTTATACACCTCACTCCACTCACTATGTTTTGTTTTAGGGTGCCTCCAAATTGATCATTAGAATGGTAGCATATAGGGTGTATATAGACATGAATCTATTCACAAATCAACAATAAATTATAATGAGCAAAACTAATGAATCAAAGATTGAGAATGAACAAAAAAGTACCAAACTCAAAATAGCAGCCTATGACTTTATTAATAAGTCAAATGATGTATAGAATGGGAAAACAGAAATAAAGCAAATGGATATCTAAAAATATTAGGTGAGTTCCCTAAGTCTCATTGCATTTGGCCTTTATTTTTTACTCATGATGTTCAAAATGCTGCCTATGAGACATCAATTGCACAAAAGGAGCTTTATTCATGATCGATTATTTGAATTTTATTTTCTAATAATTATATAGGAGATATGACATTCTCTAGCAAGTCATGGTCCATAAATCCATAATTATGCTTTCATTTATTGTAAGCAAGCTATACAGCCCAGGTGTTCCCATGTGTTCCATAGATACCAACTATGCTTCCCATCACAGCTACCATCAGAGATATGATTTGACCAATTTTTTCTTTTACTCATAAGACACAATCCTTCCTTTTGGGGGTAAGATGAAGCACTATTGAGTACTAATCATTTACTTTTTATTTTCTTGAGATTATACTGGAAAGCATTCAGTTCTTCCTTACATCTCAGTAGTCTCTTTAGTTAGAGATAAGTAGGTGTGATTCCAGAACGAAACCTGCAATAGTAAGTAGCTCCAGGTTCCTCCATCATTTATAACACGTAATTCTGTAATCCATATAATCTTCTGGGTGCTTGAACACAGGAAAAATTAAAAGCTGAAAACTATTAGTTCTGTAAAACTGCTTGTAAATTTTCATGAAGTAAGGAAACTACAGAATCAAAGGGAACATAGGAAATTAATCAATATAAAATTTTTAGACTAGTGGAATAAACCCCACTGTGTATTCTGTTTAAATTTAAGCAATTTGTTTAAATATTTAAATTATCTTCTAACTGATCGCATTATGTCTGTTATTTCATATTAATGAAATAATCAGTAGCTGCTATGGTCAAAGAGCATCTCTTTTGGAACATATATTCTATAATCAAAATTAATATATCACATATTATCCAAATCTACTTATGTGAATATATAAAAGTATGACACAGTATCCCCTAAGAATATGAAAATTGAACTCTTATCTAGAATGATAGCAAGTAGGCACAAGACCTATATTAGAACTGTTTTCAAATTCTTGCTTGCTCTGTTTAATTTTTCAATAGTGTACAGGATAGAGTTTAGAGAGGTGGTTCAACTGATAAAATTACTTGTTCTTGAAGATTACCTAGGTTTAGTTTCTAGCACCCACTTAATTACTCAGAATTATTGATAAGTCTACTTCCATGGTATCCAATACCATCTTCGGACCTCTGCATGCACAAGGCATATAGTAGTTACATAGACGTACATGCAGGCAAAACACTCATACACATAAAATATATAAATCTCATACATTATGAAGTATAAAGGATTTCATTATAAAATTTCCAGGCATATATCATTATATCTTGAGTATTAATACTAATATACAATTGCACCTCCATCCACATTAGATGGTTCCCTTGTTTCACCAGAGTAGAGAAAGCACCAAATCTGTATCTTTGTTACATACACATTTTCTTCTGTTGTGCAACCCTTCACTTCTACTTCTTTTAGACTCTTTTTCTCTAACAAGTTGGCTTTTATTTTTTTTCACACGTGCATGCATGTGCACACACACACACTTCATATGTGAGAAAACATGTAACTTTCAATCAATTTTATTGCAAATGAAATAATTTAATAATTGGAACTGAATAAACCTCAAATCCCTCAAATCAGACAGACTTTTAGTAGTTGAATTAATGTCAATTACTGCATTTAATTGAATTGTTTTGATGAGTGTCTTCTTATACTTCAGGATTATGGGTAGAAAATTGATTGCATAATTTCAGATTTCATTTTCTGTACAGTGCTGAAACTATGATAATTTAGTTAACCACAGGTGGGAAGATAGTAAGAAAAAAGAAATAGAGAAAAGTAAACAAAATGAAACTTATGCAGAAATACCAACACTCATGTAGGTGATAGAGATCTACCCTGATATACTTTATTTCACTAAATAGAAGTCAAGGGGGAAAATTCAACTTAAGTCTATTTCATTATGAAAAGGGACTACAGAAATTATAAGGTGTGAGAATAAAAAAGTTAAAAACTTTTTGATGGAAAAACTAGACAGATAGCTTATAGTAGATGGAGTCTTAGAGACCTTGTTTATAGAAGTAAGGAACTAAAAAATCAAAGACAAATATTGTCAACTAAAACATATCAAAATGTAGCTGAAAAAGATAAAGATAACAGTTTATGAAGCATTAAATAAAAATAAGCTGTGAGCACATTAGATAAAGTGTTATGTTTCTGGAAGAAAAAGAGCAGAGAATAAACAACTTTTATTTTTTCATGGAAATAGGAGTTGTAAATGACAACCTCTAGAAAACTGCTACCAATGACTCTTGAAAGAAGAACAGACTCACTGTGCACAGAAAGCAAATACATTAAGACAAAGGAACAAGAAGAGTATGAACAAAATATAATGATGCGATTTCAAAAGTGGGGAAATATTTAGGATCAGTTGAATTATGTTGCTTTGAAGTCAATACTGACAGAGTTTCCCCAACCTTGTAAAATTTAAATTTTCAAAAGGTATAGTGTGTATGTTCAAATAAGTTCAACATTTTGTTTAATGATAACTGTGATACACATGATGGGATTTAAAATTACCATAATAAAAAGAAAGCCTGGTATATATTGTCTTGCATTCTGTAGATATTTATGTCATTACATTTCTTTTGCTCAGATTAATAACTTCATGTAATCACATTGGTCAGTTCTTGATACTATTTGTTATGATACTGGAGTTATTTCAGACAGTTCCTACCTATGCTGTGTCTTAAAATGCTAAATTGTCTTATATCATTTGTTGAAGAGGTTATCTCCTGTCCAGGGGAAATTGGTGACATCTTAATCAAAATTATATAACAATTTCCTCTGAAATGAAACTTTCTGTCTTGGATTGAAGCTTGTAAAGATTTCAAATCTTCTAACGAAGTTTTATTAAGATTAAGAAAGTAAAAAGCTCACAAGTATCAGGAAGAACCTGAAAGTTACCAAATTCACAAGTACCCTTGCCTTAAAATGTATAGGCAGTAAGGACTCCTTAGAAGAGGTTCTCCAACCTCTTGAGTTACAGTAATACTGTGCAAACAGCACAAGTAATGCACCTTTTGTATATTGGTACCCAGCTTGGAAATGCATTTCAATGATGCAGATGCTTTTGAGTAAACCGTGATGCTGCGAGAAACCTGTGTAAATAAAATACAGTCCTGTAACTAGTTACAGTAACATCATCTTCATCTTATATGAACTCATGAGGTTCCTTCCTCTGGTCCCTGCTTCTCCCAAGTATGCAAATGAAGCACCCATGATGTTCTTGCTCCAACCAATGACATACCTCCACATGGACCCAACTGGCCATTCTTCTTGGGGTATAACTGTCTCTGCCCCCCTCAGTGAACAATCTGCCCATTGACACAATCTTACCCCCATTCCACTTCTCCAACTCTATCCCTCTGCCCCCTTCATCATCCCCTCACCCTCCCACTGCCTTGACCTAGTGCACAATATTCCTACCATACCATGACAAAACAGGACTCCCAGCAATGTATCTGATGTTAATTTATTTGAATATGGTACATTTATGGGGAGTTTCCCATCATAGTTACTTTTCCAGTGTGGAATAGAAGGGTCTGCCTCTTTGCTGCAGTGGTAATAGCAGGGTTCATGAGATAGCTGAGAAGAAATATTTAGGAGAAATCCCAGGATGACCAACCTCCTCTATTAAGGAAGATAAGGCATGTATCTTTGAAGAATGGAGTTCACCTTGTGAGTACAAAGATAACCGCCAAATAACTGGCAGATTACAAGATGTATTGCAATTTCTGAAAGTAATTTGAATAGGAAAGAATATAAGCAGGCTATGAGATCAATTGTGTGGCCTTTGTTGTTTGTAATTAGACATGCCACTGGCATAGGAGGTCCTTCTGTTTATGTGTTGCTTTCACTGATTAATGAATAAAGAAACTGCCTTGGCCTGATAGGGCAGAACTTAGGTAGGTGGGGAAGACAGAACTGAATGCTGTGGGGAAGAGAGGTGGAGTAAGAGAGAGAGAGAGACACCATGGAGCCACCCGATCAGACATGGTGAATCTTTCCTGATAAGCCACTGCCACATGGCAATATACAGATTAATAGAAATGTGTTAAATCAAGATGTGAGAGTTAGTCAATAAGAGGCTAGAGCAAATGAGCCAAGTGGTGCTTTAATTAATACAATTTCTGTGTGGTTATTTCGGGGCTAAACTAGCCGGGTGGCCAGGACAGACAAGCAGCCTCTTCCTGCAACATGCCACTGAGACTCAACTGCCTTTCCAGAAACAACTGGCCAGAGAATAGGAATAAAATAATATGAAAAAAATAACAAAAACAAAAAACAATGTTGCTGTTATCATTCACATTAGTCTCTGAAATGAAAACAAAAATGGAAAAATTGTGTAAGAGATGGTATATTGATTTGCAATATCTCAGAGTTGACAGGGTAAAAGGAAAAGTGACTGTAATTCAATCTGTCCTAAAGATCTCTTCCTTGGATTCAAAACATAGGTGTTCACAGAATGAGTTAAATAATGATGAAGAAGAGAGCAAGATAAAGGTAATAGAAGAGATTTCTCAACTCCAACTTTTAAAACGGGGAAAGGGAAATTTCATGATTCACCATATGTATACAGAACTTAAAAAATGGTATGATGCTAACTAGCTAGCAGTCATGAAGAGTTAGAAATTGTTATGCTTCTAAACTGCTCAAACTGGATTTTAGAGAAGCGAGGGTTATTATGACCATAGTATGATTTACAAAATCTCAAAGAACTAATTTAATTACATCATTTAAAAAGTCAAGAGCCAAAGTAGTGGGCTTTAGCCTATTAGAAATAAGGAATGGTCTTTAATGTCAAATTAGCTGGGAAAGTTAGAATTGTATACCTTGGTCCTGAAAGAGACTAAGAAATACAAGAGCCCTGCTGATACCCTCGGGAGTTAGAGATACATGGAACCCAACAGGTAGCAGAATATCAAGTTGAGGAATTCTGATGGTTTAAGGAAAACATCTAAGGATTATGGAAGGCAAGTCTAGAGAATGTAGTGTCTACCATATATACTAACATATTCAGTACTGCTATTAATAAAGGAATTGATAGACATAGTAAAATCTTTTATAATGAATTCTCCTGCCAGTGTTTCTTTTTCAGTATCACCTTAGCTGCCCAAGACAATTGTCATTTTAGGGATTGTATGATAATGGACCTTCCTCCTCACTTTCAGTAAAATCAGGTTTTGTTACGTAAGGCCTATCATTGAGCATTATTATGGATTTGTATTGAATGGGAAAGAGCAGCTCCAGGATTCAAAAGTTGTTAGAAAATAAACTCATTGTTAGAGTTGCCTTTCTAATGATTGTTTTCCCAAAAAGTCCCCCGAATTATGAGTCCTATGCCACTACTGTTGTTTTCATGCCACAATTAGATGATAAGGCACTATTACTGTAGAATGTGCATGAATTGGTTGCAGGATATAAAGGATTCAGGCCCAGACTAAAAAAAAAAGCGTCTGCATGACTTTCATAATGTTCAGTGACACTGTGCAATTGTCTGGGGACTTGCCACCAAGAATCCCACACAAACGTATTTTCTACTTGGTACATAATAAAATGACAAGCAAGATGTAACTATATGCCCAATAGTGACATAGATGGTTTAGCATAACCAACACTTTATGGTTGAATTTATGGGTCATTCTACAGAAAGGAATTCTGATATTGTGAGCCAAGACAAAAATCCATGACTGGGGGAAGTAACTACTATTTCTTTGTTCAATGGATGTGATTTACCTTCCAAATTGCCTTATGTATGTGTTTATACCCATATATCACTATTGTATATCCCAATTGGTCTTGAAAAGAAACCATTCTTTGAAAATGCAGGATACTGAAGAGATATATAATTTCCATGGAACTTCCCAAAAAGGAATGATTATTACTATGGATTCTTAACTCAAAGCTAATACTTAGATATCTTTATCATCACCAGCAAAGCTCATGGGATATCACAGCAGAGAGGATCAAAAAAAATGTACTAGCTGGAGAAATGTGTAAAGGGCTATGTAGTCATTTCTTCTGAATCAAAATACTTCATTCTGGAGAAAAGCTTGTTAAGACCCAGGAGGTTTTAAAGGGAAACTTTTAAAGATTAAAGAAATCCTGAAGGAAGGCTAATTAAGACTCAGGTAACTCTGGAGTGAACTTCATCTTGTGCAGAGAGCTACAGAGATGCACCTTCTGAGCATCAGCACAAGGTTGGGGTCTACATTTCAATAGTTCAGCTGCCTTTTTATTATCTGTGCTCCTGCAAGAAAATCTTTACCCACACTCCTGTAATTAGCCACAATAAGCTCTTTTTATTATATGATTTATAGTACATATGCTAATTAGAGTGGACAGACATTTGTTCATGTCTTACAACAAATAATGCCATATAAAAGCTAAAATTTAGGTATATGTATATGTGAGGGTTTATTTCTAGTCCCTCTTTAACTATATGATTATTTTTCTGCCAGTAGCATTTTTCTTCTTTTGCTATTTGTTCTTTCTATGTAAGATTGCTTTGAATACTTAGGGTTCCACCTCTACCATTTCTCTCTATATACTTAAGAGCCTTGCTTATGTTAAGACCTACAGAAAGTATACTATTACACCAATGTTTATTATTAAATTATTACAAAAAACCCTTAAGAAATGGAATAATTCAAGACAAAAGTATAAAAAGAATATATTACATATACATGAGAAAATAATATAACTATAAAGAAAAATTATATGGTATGAGCAGAAAAATCTATGGAACCTGAAATTACTATGGTAAATGAAGTAATACAAACACACAGGAATTCAACTACGTCATGTTTTCCATCTTACAAAGATTCTAGTTTTTAATACACACACACACACACACACACACACACACACACACACAAAATTGCTGGGTAGAAATGGATCCGAAAAAAGAACGAAAAGATGAGAAAAAGGAGATATTTAGGAAGAAGACACAGGAAAAATTTAGAGAACAGTGTAATACAATTGTCGAAAATAGAACCGTGTATTTTCATTTCCACTGTAGTAAAACACTAAAACAAAAAGCAACATGGGGGAAAAGGTTTATTTCAGCTTATAATTCCATGTTATATTGTGTCATTGGAGCATTGAAATAGCTAGTCATATCACATCCACTGTCAAGAGCACAGAGAAATAAATATGTGCATGCTCACGTTTCCTTTCTTGTACTAAACCAGAGTTATCCACTCTTATGTAATACAGGATCCACTTCATAGAATCTGGTGGTGGCCACAGATATATGTGTGTTACACAGATTAAGTAAGACAATTTTTCACAGACATGCTTGTTGGGAGATGTGAGGCCTAGCTTTGGACCAGTATATGTGTGCTTTTCCAATGGTTCTTCAGATGAGGCAAAAGACCACAAGGTCAATCTCACTCAGCAAGGACCAGTGAGACAGCTCAGAATATTGCTGGAACTATATGTCCTGCATGCTTTCTTTTCTTTTGTAATATTGATGATTCTCTTGATGGTTTTACTGTCATTTTTCAATCATGCCTGGGACACATGTGATCATTCCTGGAAAACCCACTTTTTTTTTTCTGAAATCTTTCCCCTTAAACTTTTTGTGAGCTAATATTTCTCAGGTTTCTTGTCTGGGGATGCCAGCTGTCACTAAGAACCCAGGCATTGCTCTAATTAAGTGCTGACAGGATCGAAGGCAGATCACTCCTATATCTGTAAATGCATTTTGAATGAGATTGATGTTCTTGAAAATGCGTGCCTATGTTTTTCGCCTTTAGTTTTGTAAAGACACGATATGCCTTGTTCCATATTTGATCAGGCCAGCAAAATGATGCATTGTTTCAGTTTAAAGATATTTTGATCTAAAAGTTGGGGGAAAACATATCTGATAAATTTGTTTTTGCTGGAGGTTAACATTGGGGGATGAAAAAACATCTTGTCTTGAAATCTATAATGAAAGCTATTATTGTATGGATATTAACAATACAAACTAATGAAAAGTGTGTAAGTAAAAAGTAAATAGAAAGGAAGACAAATTAACCAATGCTAATTTGGAAAGAAGGATATAATGAAGCTCAGTATTAGAGAACATGTCTAATACACAGAGGCCTTGTGGTCTGACGGAGGGCAATGCTGAATAAACAGAAAAAATAAAGAAATGGCACATAAATTGGAAAATAAAAATATCTATGCTGGAATATTACAGCTAGAATTTGAAAGTAGATGGAGAATTGTAGAAGACTTAACAAGGAAATGAAATACTTGCTTTGGATTACATAGAACTCATGTAGATTGATTTTTCTATCACTCCCAAATCTGTTCTCAATTCTTATTTGGCTACCACTAATAAAAAAATAGCCCACTTATTTTTTTCTTGTCACATGACCTAAAACACAATAGCATAAAAGAATGCATTATTCAAAACAATCTTTCCAGAATTTCACTAAAGGGATATCTTTTCTCTTATTTTCAAAATTATTATTTGATGATTATGCATACACACAAAAATATATAAATACAGCCAAGCATGTCCATTTAGTGCTGTTCTTGTATGCATTCTTTTAAGGATGACCACTCCGTACTAGAAATCCAATCAGAGGGTCATCTCTGGGGAAGACTCTTTCCCATTTTTGTAGAAGTCATTAATTGCCTATAGTTCTTTACCTAATGGTTCTTGTGAGGTTTTCCCCACTTACAGTAGCATGTCAACTCTTTCTGTTGTTGTTACAGTCTTGTTTAGGCTACCATAATGTTGCTGTTTTATACATGAACATTCATATCATATTTGGAAGATTCAATCTCCTGGTCCTCTGTCTCTTCTACTCTTTCACCCCCTCTTCAAAATGTTCCCTGAATCTTAGATGTGGGAATTGTACTGTAGATGTATTAGTTGGGGCAGAGAATTCCATGTTCAGTCAATCTTTCCTTTTAACCAGTTGTTGATTTCTCCAATGGTCTTGATTTGCTGAAAAAGAACCTTCCTTGTTGATGTGTGAGACCAATCTCTGGGTATCAGAATAAGTACTTAGAATTCAGTTAGAAATTACACTAGCTTGGGAAAGTAGTTCTCTCCTAACTTCCATGATTTATCCAGCTGCTCTGGGTAACTGTCTAAGTTTATAGTACAAGGCATGACTTACTTCCTGTTGAAATGGCCTTGAGTCTAATTAGACCATTGTTGGTTATCACCAAGATATGAGTGGCACTATTACACATTTGGGTGTATCTTGTGTAACTGATCGTTGCTGTGGTTTGTAAGTTTGATAGATGAGTAGGACTATTGAAGGCTTTTTTCTCTTGGCACCTGCATGGTACCTATTGTACAATGAGTGATAGATAGTAACCAGAGACTAGACTTTCTGGTCAGTTATAGCTTGACATTTTTAAGTCTTATGCTCAATGTATGTCCTCGTTTTAGCAATAGAGATACCTACTGAAGAGTTATTTTAAAAGCTTTCTTTCTTAAATATGATTATGCTGACACTGATTTTGTCATTGAGCAAATAAACTATCAATAGGTCATAAAGAAGCAAACACATGCAAGTAATAATTTGTAGTTTCAGATTTCATAACAAAGATCCTACAGATAGACACGTATTATTGGAGAACATTTATAAACCATATGGAAATGTATCTATGGCACTAAATTTAGTGCTTCCAAGTTTATCAGGGATAATCAAGGGTGGGCTCCCTCTTGTGGTAAGGAACTCAAGCTCAACCAGTCATTGGTTGGCCACTCCCATAATTTCTGTACCACTTAACCCAGCAAATCTTGTAGACAGGGCAAATTGTTAGTAAAATGTTTGTGGCTGAGTTGGGGGGTCACAGTTTCTCCAACATAAAAATGTGGAAAAATGTGGACAAAAAATTATAAGATATGTCTATATAAACTGTTTCCACATAAGAACAAATAAATCCTGGCATTACTGATTTTTCTAGATTACTTTATTGGGTTTTATTATTGTTATTATCTTTTGAAAAATATAAAATAACCACATGCCTTAAGGAATTTCTTTTCTTCATTTATCTATTTGATGTTAAATGTGCTTCTTATATTTGGACTCCTTAGTTGGAGAAGTTCTATGATCTTGTTAAAGATTTTCTCTGTGCTATTGACCTGGAATTTTGACCCTCATCTATGTCTATTGTCAAAGGTTTGGTCTTTTCATGGTGCCACTTATTTCCTCCATATTATTTTTCTGTGTTTCTATTTTTTCTTATATTCTTTATTTGTGTGGTCCAATCCTTCTATTTTGTCACTGTGTTTTAATATTCTGTCTTTGGATTCATTCTACTAGTAAAAATTTTCCTCAAGTTTTCTAATTAGTTTATTGAATTTTTCAATTCGTTTTCATTTCAGCTTGAATAGTCTTCAATATTTCTATCTCTTTATTAAATTAAGTTTTTAAATCCTAGATTATCTTATTATTTTGTTTTGCCCCAAATTTGTCTTGAGAAATAGGAACAAAAAAGGATGTTATTTAAAAAGACCATAACCTTAGGAAACCCAAGAGTTGGTTAGTCATTATGATGTTTAGTCACACTTATCATTCTGAGAATATCTAGAATCACTGCGCAGACAAATCTCTAAAGCAACCACTGAAGAGTTATATGGATTAAGGTTAGCATCTATCATGCTTACGTGGGGTTATTTTGATTAGGTTAGCTGAGAAGGAGTGAGCCAGCCTCTGTGGGTTGCATCATTCAAGAGCTAAATGTTTAGATTGAAATAAAAAGGATAAAGTGAACTTAGCACCAAGATCATCTTTCTGTGCCTTTTGACCATCAACACAACATAAATGATTGCCTTTTTAAGTTCCTGCCATTGTGACTTTTCTGCCATAAAACCTTCTGTGCTCAAACTGTACATCTACAATCAAACTCCTTAATTATTTTTATGGGTTTTTATGGGTTTTATTACCACACCAAGAGATGCAGTATCAAGAAGTGGATTGTTGTCGTGATGAGTTTCAGCATGCAATTCTTTTACTTTGGAACTGGCTCAATGAAATTTTGGCCTATAATTCTACTTCTTCTCTGAGAACTTTAGTAAAATTGAATTTAAAGATAATGGACTAATTTGGCAAAGAAATTTTCAAGATAAATGTGCATTCATTCTGTAGCATGGCTACTTTTTATAGCATGTGTCTTTATCTACATTGAAAAAGTATAAAAATTTTGGCAGAAAAGTCTAAAATGATGTGCAGTTTTTTTAGAGGAAAAGAGTTTGAGCAAGTTGAGTTTTGCAGTAAAATCACATCCTGCCAAAGAAGCTATGATTATTAGGGAGGATTGTCTTGTTCTTACTGGCTGAGCAAGAAACACACCTTTGGAAGAATACCAGCCTATGAAGGACTCCAACTTGTGAAGGATAAATGTCTTGAAAATAGTGAGCATAAACTAAGCATTCAGCTACTCTTCTAAAGCAACTTCTTCTGACTGAACTCGGCCCTATATATTCAACCAATTAAATGCTCACTTTTATGTGAGATAAAGTTCCAGTCCCTAAAAACTGAACATTTACTTCCTGAAGAGGCCAATTTGGATGCCAAGATTCTGCTGCAATTATTGTTACATCTGCTTCTTCTTCTACCCGACCTTCAATGACAATGTTATTTACTTGTACTTTTAATTTTGTCTGCCTTTCATTTATAGAAATTTGCCAAATTACCTGCTTTATGGTTTTTCTGAATTTTTGTTTTCTATTCTATAGCTGATCTATTATCCAGAGCAGTATGGCTTTTTTACATTAGGCATTAGGTTTTCTAATTGCTCTTGAAAGAAGTTTCGTACATGATGATAGGAAACAACTGAACCAAATT
>JAQHUG010000001.1:20997513-21014544 GCA_028555095.1 Dicrostonyx torquatus | reverse complement strand
AGTTAGCTTCCTAGATACTACAATAGTTCTACAACACATAGAACTCTCAGCTACTCATGAGCCAAATCGGCCTGCATGCCACTGTGTTCCACACCTGGATGGTAATGAACTGAAGCTCTGCAAAGGTAAGCAAGCCCCCTCAACTAAGCATTTGCCTTTGTAATAGTTGCCATGGTCATGGTGTCTCTTCACAGAAATAGTGACCCTGACAGTGAAGAAGTGTAGATCATCTGGGAGAAGACGAGAAAGGAGCAATCAAGGTAAGTGCATGTAGAAATATTTTCAATAAAAATATTCAGCAGCAATTTTCATATTATGTAGTTGTTCTCAACTGTCATACCTAAAATCCTCCTTCATAAATCCAACAAAATTTAAATTACATGAAAATAAACATTCTAGTTAGTAAATGGGCCAATGAACTCAAATAGTAGCTTTTGAAGTAGATTTTTCTTGTTGTTGAAATAGCTGTCAATTTATAGTTTTACAGTTGAAGATTTGTCTTCTCAGTTCTGAAGTTTGCTTTTGTATAGTCAGATCATAATTTTATACCTAGAGATTAAATTAAAGAAGAGGCTCAGAGATTTTCCAAGTTTTATGTAAATTACACAGTAAGTAAATACTGATTTGAGACAGAATTCACCTGGCATTTTTTATTAGAGCTAAAATCTGTGGGTTTTTTTTCTCCAGTTCACTGCTTCTCCAAAAAATAATTTTCTGCAGAGGAATTAATTTATTGTGCATCAATGAGAAATGAAGAAATGATCTTGACACTTGGCTTGTCAGATTTTCTCATCTTCTTGTGAATTGAATCACTTGAAAAGTTTCCTGAGGGACATAACATCTGAAATTGACCAGCGCATGTTATTAGCCCGTTATCCATTTATGCCTCTGAGTTATGGAAATAGAAGGTAGAACATAAAAATATAAACATGATTTTGATCATTTATCACGAAAATAGCTTTTCTATTGATGAAAAGTTTGCTCAGAATATTAAACTGCATACATAAAATCATTTCCTCTTGCATTGCTGGTTACGTTAATTTCTTCTGACGGACTGAGAGGAAATATAAGCAGATAGGCAATGTGGTGGCACAGAGAACATCTTAAGAGTTTCACTAAATTTTTCACTTCATTTGAGCTGTACAAATTGCTTCTCCTTTCAGTGTTTATTTGGAGACCATTCCAGTGCGAAGCCAAAATATTCCCCATGAAAGCTAACAAGAACTGAGGCTCTGCAAAGGACACATTTCACTGTTTGGTAAGTGATTGAGGCCCAGATAGCAAATACTTATCTCCCCGTCTTAGCAACAAATCTCAGTTTTTACTCTACTAAGTAACTTGCACAGATACAAAGCTATAATGCATGACCCCTATGCAGTAAAAATGGCCTACTAGAAATAAGTAAAAGAAATAGAGAGGATTGGGAAAATCTCATGTGAAAAACGTGAAGTCTGTGTATGTTGCGTTCTAATCCTTCCTCTGTGAAACAGACTCTGTGATTGGAATCCTATTAGGCAAAGATTATCCTAAAGATGCAACTTATGCAAAGAATGTTAAAATGAAAGACAGGAAATGCGGGTTCCTGATTAATATAATTATGAAGCAGCAAAAATAACTCTGGATACATTATTCATAGTCTTCCAGTATGTAATAAACACCTACGGTGGTTCAGACACCATTAGTGTGCTCTTTGGTTTTTGCAGCCAAATGAAATTCTAAGTTGATGCAGTTCTCCACTTTTCCAGAGTTCAGTGAAAAATACCACTAACAAGTCCTTGTCTGAGAACTGGACTCCCTCATCCAGAACACTCACTTTTGTCTCTTTTGTTTTATAATATATTATTTGAAGTTTTAGGATTATTTTCCTCATGAAATTGCAATGGTGAAAAAATTGACTATAGGTAATATCAGCAGTCAGCAGCAGTTTTTTTCTAAACTGGAAAAAAGCTTACAGTTTAGATTCATTGATAATTTCTTTGAAATTCAAACTCTGAAATTTATCATCGAAATGCCCCCTACGTACACAATTTGTTATTCTACTAGTCAGGTGGGAATAATTACCGCCACCTAATAGAGTATAGCAAAATGTTACAAAGCTTAAGGACATTCAATTCTAGTGAATAATATTTTATCATTTAATTACTAAAAAAATTATGCCAATGATGATTATTGAAACCACAATAAAATTTTGTAGTAGTATCACTCCAACTAAATCATAATTCCTCTCATTTATAATGCTTACTGCCATTCACACCTTTACAATGCTTGTCTTCCCTGTATATTCTAAACTCTTTTTACTGCTAGGAACTCTTCAAAAGAGTGCCCTGTCGAGAAAAATTTGACGTGACTTCCATAAATATAACTGTTTCAAAAATGGCAGAAAACATATCAGAAAAGATGGAAGGGTTGATCTTAGCACCTGAGTTCGGATTTCCTTATCCCTAGAGTGGTAAAGAACTGTCTTCTGCATTGCATTACATTTCAGTAAGCCTTAATCAGGCATTACAGATTATTGCTATTTAAATCCAGTTGATGTATATGTTCCATGTAGAGCCTTGGAGCAATTCAGCATTTGTATGGTCAACTTATTTTCCCCTCTGATAGATATCAGTGTTCAAAGATTGGTTTGGGCATCTTAGTAGACAATGAAAAAATGCAATCCTACAATGGCTGCTGCTACAAAATTAAATATAAATGAACCTTAACTATTAGGTTTCAGAGTTTCCTTGACATTCTTGTTTAATAAGATGTGAAAATTTTTTATAAGTGACTTCTACTTAGTCTCTATAATTTTAGAATGATTTCAGCATTTCATATATAATCACCAAATTCTTATGCAACAATAACATTAAGCAATTAGCCAAAATACAGAGACTATCAGACAAATCATTAATAAATTCAAATACTTTATGATTAAGTGCTTCTTACATGCTGATAAGGAATATATGGAATTGCCATACTTACTACATATGTATAATTTATGTTAATTCATTAAACTAATAGACTTATGAATTGCTCTGTGTTCACCTATAATGCCAAGTTTGAAAGTTGGGAATGATTAATATAACCACCTACCTCCAGAGTGTAACAGTCTAGGAATGGAGAATTGCAATACAGTAGTTTGTTTGTGCGTGAGTGTGTGTCCTGAAACCTATTTAATCTCCCTCTTACACACACGCACACACACACACACACACTGTGAAATACTTGAGAGTGTGTGCAAACTGATTAAAGGTGTTTTGTAGCAGAAACTCTAGAAAAATTTTCAGGAGGAAACACTTGAGAAGGATGCACTTAGAGCATCAAATTCAGACTGACTTTCTCTGGACTGGATTTGTCTTTTGCATACCATTGGCTGTCTAATTTGATAAACTATTCTTCATTGAGAACTTAAGCAAGTGTTCTCAAGGAGAAATGAAATCTGAACACAGTTTTCCCTATAGATACAGTCTTTCCTTACTCACTTTGAACTGAAAGTTAAAGAAAGGACCAATTGGAAATAATGACTAAGAAGAAGGAATCAGAATTACAGAAAAACACAGAGAATAAACAGATGCTTTAAAATTTTACAGCTTTTATATATATACATATATACACATATACACATACACATATATGCATATATACACATATACATATATACACACATATATTTATCTATCCTGGAAACCATTCTGATGATTTGAAGAAGTCAAGGCCATGGAGAAGCAAAAATTACACATAGTTTATTTTGAAAGCTAAAGATGCAAGAGTCTTACTATATTGAGAGCATTGTTGTACAGCAATGAGTAATGATAAACAATTATCCACTGACAAACCCTTTGAATTATAAAAATGGATACACAGAAATAGTGTGTAGATAAGGAATACAATGCAATGCTTTAACACATTTGTGCACTATATAATATCCAAATCAGGCTATGCACATTTATCTTCGTACATCTCTATTTTGTTCTAAGAATGTCACACTGATATTCTTAGCATTAAATAATACTTTAGTATGTTTATGTTTTGATTCATATATAGGGGATTTGATGTTTATTGTATGATAAACCTAAAATTTTAATTGTTATCAAGAATTCATTTTTTTAATATAAGCATTGGCACTTGGGAATCATTTATATAAGTAGTAAGAACAATTTTCTTTCTTAAATGTAGTTTGACTACTTTTAATTTTTAACATCAGTTGTTAGCCAGCTTTATCTGTTCTGAAATATTAAATTCCTGTTATATGACTCTGTAAGTAATTTTTGTAAATAATAAATCAATAAAACTTTTAAATATTAAGTGAAATTAAATAAGAGAGGACAGTTTAAAATGAGAAAAAATAGTAAAGCAAAAATATATGTAATATATGAAAATATCTTTGTATATTTGTGCAAAAACTTCTCGATCAAATATCCAAAAATAAGATTCAAGTACACAACACATCAAAAGTAACATTCACCCTAATCATGTTGACTTAATCCAGAGACACAGTGATAATTTAACATATGTGGATCAATGAATGTAATTATCACGCAAATTGTCTCAAAGTCAGAAATCACAGGATCATCACAAAAGATGCAGAGAAGACTTAATAAAATAATTACAGTAGTATCTAATCTCTAATACTCTTGTATAACAAGCTCTAATGTATCTCTATAATTTAGATTAAAACCTGGCATGTGCAATGTCAGAATGCGATAACAAATACTTTCCCATAAAAAGGACCAAGATACATATTCCTTCAAATGATAATACAATTATTTTACTAAAAACTCACATAGATGAAAGTCAGTATTCACTTCAGTGTCTCTTAATCCTCATAAGATAGAAAACCTTCAACAAATATGCCTAATGAATTGCATCAAAAGATAAATACATATTTCCTGAGTATATATAATTAGCAAAAAATGTTTTTTAGAAGTATCTTTATGATTTTTGTATTAATGCTAATTCTCTTCCAATGTCTTTCCTTCCATATTAGATTACAGATAAAATTGAGCTTCATGTAAAATCTTTCAATTCTAGAGTTTGCACACCTAGCAATCTTTAGTTATGTCCTCACATATAAAAACTAAAATACTTTGTTCTTTTCAGAAGCAAAACTAGTTGCATTATTTGATAAAATTTGTTCTATGAACAATAATTCCTTAATAATGAAATTCTAAAACAGTATAACAGCATCTAAAAGTACTTTCTGAAGATGAAGAACTAGCCATTCAGAGCATGTGCTATTACAGAGGACATTATTTGCATTGCAAGATATTAGATTACACTATGTAAATATGTCACTGTGACTGGTTTAATAAAAAGCTAAACAGCCAATAGCTAGGCAGGTTGTATAGGCAGGACTTCTGGACAGAGAAAGCTCTGGGAAGAAGAGTGGATTGCAGCCAGATACGGAGGAAGCAGGACATGTAAGAGGAGAAGTAACAGCCATGACCCATGTGACAGCATGTAGATTAATAAAAACAGGTTAATTGAAGTTATAAGAGCTGGTTAGAAACAAGCCTAAGCTAAGGCTGAACTTTCATAACCAATAAGAAGTATATGTGTGTTTGGAGCTTGCTGGTGTGACGGAGAAATACTCATTGCAGGTTTGGCTCCCAGCACTCTTGTCATATGGATCACAAAAACAGGCATGTTGGAATTTACATTTCCTTCCAACTAGTGTGCACAGTTGTGTGTGTCTGCTTGTATACATTCATACACCTGCACATATGGACCTGTACAACACATAAGAAGGGCAGAGGTTGTTGTTGGTCATCTTCCTATATTATACTCCATCTTATTTTTAGAGACAGGGTTGATCACGGAATCAGGAACTTGCCATTGCAGACACATTGGCCAATCAGTTGGTTTCTGGAACCATCATTTCTCCTCCCACAGCCATCTGTGGACTTACAGATGCACGGCTCCATTCCTAGCTTTTGGCTATGTACCACGTATTTGCATTCAGGTCCTCATGGCTAAGCAATAAACAGTTTATTCCCTAAGCTATATTCCAAAGCCCCAGCCTTCCAATTACTATTATTGTGGAAAAGGTTTTCATTGGGTAAGGAATTTATAATATTCTGCAAGTTGTCAAATTCTCTTGTGAATAGTTTCTATCCTCTGTTTCAGGTTTGAGTATCCCTAAAAATTCTCGATGAAAGCAAAGAACTGTCCAGCCTTTCACATTACTGTGCACTGGTAATTACATAATTTATCTAAATGACTCATAAATGTTGAAGAAATTATACTTGTCATATTTAATATTGAAACATTAGATAATCTTCTATTTTGAATATTTGCCATGAAATGTAACATGAGGGTCATGCTTGTTGGGGTTACTGTCCTGCCCAGTACCCCACAGCTTTCAAACCCCAAAGAAAATCACACAGAGAGTCTACATTAAGTTATACACTGATTGGCCCATTAGCCTAGTCTTCCTACCAGCTCCCATAACTTATATTAACCCATTGTCAGCCACATGGCCAGTACCTTTTCTCAGCTGGGACAGGAACACATGCTGCTTCCTTGGAGATCTGCGCAGGAATGCCAGGGAAGCTTCCTGCTTCCCAGACTTTCTCCTCGCTCTGCATCTACTTCCTGTCTGGTTGACCCGCCTATACTTCCTACCTGGCCAATCAGCATTTATTTAAAACATAATTGAAAGGATACAGAATCATTGTTGATTTATTAATAAAACAAATTTACATAAATGAATAAAAGAGGGCAGGTATTTTTAAGATTATAGGTGTTTGTAATATTAGGAAATGGGCAAATGAAGTCATTCATCTAGCAATGGCACTGACTATCTGAATTCCATCCTTGGGTCCCCTGTGGAGAAATGACATTCACATTGTCCTTGAATGTCTATATGTACAAATAGCAGTGTTACACACACACACACACACACACACACATACTCACACACACAAACACAATATGAACACACATATGCACATACACAAGAAAAGTAAGGTATTTATGAAATAGTCATGTAGTTAAGGAATCATCTGTAAAAGAGTAAGATACCAAGGTTTGCCCATCTAACACCAACTCTTCATTTTTGTCATTTTGCCAAAACGTGGCAATTATATTATTTATATTAAATTTAATATAAATTAAATTATATTATTTATAATTTTTGTCAAAATACTTGCCTTCCGAAAGGCTTCTTTTTTTTCATTATCGTTTCTTCCTTCACTTCTCGGGCACTCTTTTTATTTATGGCTTTGTACTGCATTGATTCTTCCTTGTTACTTCTTGTTCACCATGCTTAAAATATGTCATTTCAGTCCAGCATTTTGTAGAAAGTTTTATTCACGTCTTGCAGTGGTACTGTTCGTTCTTCGTGATAGAAGCTACCAGATGCGCCTCCGCATGACCTGCACCATATTGAAAGCACATTCCTATTACACCAAATAGGTGTCATTTTCTCTTGTACAGATGGAAACTGTAGTTAAAATTGTCTTTCCTCCTCTATCACTAAGTACAGTACTGGATGGTCCTTTTTCCTTAGAATTTTGAAATGTCTTCGTCCAGATTCGTCTGAATAATACCTCACAAACAAAACGATAGGCAACTGTTTAAATTTTATGAAAAATCATTAGGGATATACTGTGATTACATCTGACAATTTTAACAAAATAACTCAAGTAATGCTTAATTGAATATAAAAATGAGATCAAATATATTTATTTTAATATTAGTTGGAAATCATTGCTTTTCTAGTAAAGATATTCCTCAAATTATGAATGAACTATGAGACTTATCACTACATAATATATTTATGTTAATGTTTCCTTTCTGAAATATTTCCTTAAGTGGTTGTTTTTAGCAACACTGATAGAGCTTATGATAAATTAATTTCTTCAATTTTGATCAAAATTCTCATTTACTAGACCTTTTATGATAACAAAGAAAATAAAATTTTGTTCTGATAACAAACAAGATAGAATTTGAAACTGCCTAATATGAGATAACTATGAATTCAATAATTCTAAAATTAAAATTAAATGACTCCTAGTAACAGATATAATCTATTTGCCTCTAGTTTACTATTGGCTGTTGTAAGAGACACCATGAACAAAACAACTTAGGGAAGAAATAGCTTATTTCATATTACCAGTTACAGTCAAGCATTGAGGAAAGCCAAGGTACAATTCAAGGCAGAAACTTAGAGGAAACTGAAGCAGGGACCATGGAGGTTTGCTGCTTATTGTTTTGCTCCCATTGCTTGCTCAGTTGCTCTCTTACCAAACGTGGACCACATGTCCAGTGGAAGCACAGTGTGCTGGGCTCTCCCACATCAGTCATTAATCAAGAAAATGCTCCAGAGTCATGCTCACAGACAACTCCACAATTAAGGCTCTCTCTTCCCTGGTAACTCTAGTTTCTGTCAAGTTGACAAAAACTAATCAGCACACAAATATTATCAAATTTAATTTTATAAAAGAAACACATTTAATAAATTTATAATAAATGTGGTTAAAAACTTGACATGACTCATTTTCATGTGGCTTATGGTTTATATATATTATAAAATGTCATATTTTTCTTTCAGAATATTAGAAGCTCAAGTAGGAAAAATTCCTTTAACTATATATGCTTATAAACCTATGTGAATTGTATGCAATTTTTTGCTAAATAATTAGTAATATAATACTCAAGGTCTTTATCAGACATTTTTAGTACTATTTTGTACTCTTCCAACACTTTCTTTCTGTATTAACCTCCCTCCCCCATCTTTAATTAAGTCTATTCCATTTTACACATTTCCCACTGACAAAAACTCCAGTTTCAACAGTTGTGAGCTAATGAATGCTATGGTTCTATACAATCTAGAAAGGAACATTCTGCAGTCGTCACCCCATTTTCCATGTCTTACTTCTCACTCCTTCTTCCACTTACTTCCTGAGACTTAGAGGCGTCGTTTAAATATCTTGCTTGATTTGTTTTTCCTAGGGAGTACACATCTAGAATTTTTTTCCATTTGGTATGCATGCTTTTAGATTATTCTCAATGGATCTTCATATTTTCATATTTCATACATAAATTATGTTCTCTTTCTTTTAGTTAACTTGTCTAGATAACAATCTCATTCATCTTTTCTACTGGACAGTTCAATTTAATTGATTCTTTATTTCTTTTAGTCCTCCATTTACTAACTTTTTGCCTCATCTTTTACTCTAATTTCATTTTTACTTTTTGATTTCACAATATCTTTGCTTTAAAAAGACCTTGAAATTAAAATTAAACTATTTGAGATTTTTACAGTTATTTTCATGGAAGCACTAACAGTTTATGTTTTCCTGTTAGAACTCTCCCAGTGTTTTCCAGGTGCTCTGGTTAGTTATTTTCTTTTTATTTTAACCCAAAGAATTTAAAATTTTCTTTCTGATTTGCCCAGTGGCTTTCTGTTCATTGAAAAGCATATTTTCAAGTCCCACCTGTTTGAGTTTCTCTTCTAGTTTAACTTATAGTTTTAGCCCACTATGATTTGATTGCAAAATATACAAAGAACTCAAGAAACTGGACATAAAAATTCTAAATTACCCAATTAAAAATGGGGTAATGATCTGAACAGAGAATTCTCAACAGAAGAAGTTCGAATGGCCAAAAGATACTTAAGGTCATCATGTTCAACTTCCTTAGCGATCAGGGAAATGCAAACCAAAATGACTTTGAGATAACCATCTTACACCTGTCAGAAAAAGAAACCGGTTTGTTTAGCTTGTATTTGCTATCAACGTCTCTGTGACCCAAAGAGTATCACATATTTAAGTATATATATTATAAATCAACCTCAGTTTCCTCTCCCTACTCTCTGCCAAGTTCCTCCCTCCCCTTCCCTCTGCCCTGTCCAAATCCATTCCTCTTCCACTAATCTTCAGAAAAGAGTAAGCCTCCATTGATATCAACAAAACATGATATAACCACTTGCAGTAATACTAAGCACTTCCCTTGTATTGAGGCTATACAAGGCAACCGAGTATGAGGAATGGAGTCCCAAACACCAGCAAAACAGGCAGAGACAGCCTGTTCCCACTGTTAGGAGTCCCACAAGAAGACCAAACTGCATACCTGTCACATATCTGCAAAGGACTAAGTTCAGTCCCATTCAGGCTCCCTGGTTGACAGTACATATTCTGTGAGCTCCTATGATCCCAGGTTAGTGGTTTCTGTGAGTTTTCTTCTCATGTCCTTGACCACTCTGGCTTTCCTTTAGCAGGATTCCTGGAACTGGCCTAATGTTTGACTGTGGTCTTTGCATCTATTTCTGTCGGTTGCTGGATGAAGTCACTTTGATGACATTTGAGCTAGGCACCAATCTATGAATATATCAGAATATTATTAGGCATTGTTACATCAACATTATTTCTCCAGGCTTGTTTGAGGAATCTTCAAGGTTTATAGAAAACTGTGTGTTCTTCAGCTGCTGTGTGGAATCTTATATACATGTTATTAAGTTCATTTGATTTTTGATGCAATTTAATTCTTAATTCTGTTGGATTTAAGTCTAGATATCCTACTTGTCAGTGAGAATATGATTTTAAAGTTACACAGCACTGCTACATTATCATTTACGTGTCTTCATAGGCCCACTACTGTTTGTTTTATGAAATAAAAAATCACAACTCACAGTGTATACATATTTATATATATTTGTAATTGCTGTATCTTCATGATGGCTTCTTAATTTCTTCTGATAAATTTATAGTTGAAATCTACATTATCAGATATCAGAATGTCTATTCTTATTTGTCTTCAGCTTCCATTTGCTTAGTTTACCTGATCTCATCCTTTTGCCTTCAGTCTTAGTACTCTTCCAGGAGAGTTTTCTTCCCTTGGAGACAAAAACATAGTTGTGCCTTGCTGCTTAATACAAAGAGTCTGCTTTTGTCTCTTAACTGAATAATGAAACTCATTAACATTAACATAAGAGTTAGTGCTAAGATGGGTTTGATTATCTGTAACAGTTTTTGCCTGTTGAAGCTTTCTTTATTGTTTTCTTTCCTTTTTATTCCCACTGAGGATCCCTGCTTTAAGGGGAAACACATGGTTCAATGGGAGGCAAAGAGGTCAGAGAACAATTTGCAAGAGTAGACTATTTGTTTCTATCATGTGGATGCTGATCTCAAACTCAGGTTGTCAGGTTTAGGAGTAAGAATCTTTATCAACTGAGGCATATTGCCAACATTTCCATCCTACTTTTCAATAAATATTTTTATGTGTATCAGTGTTTTCCCTCTCTTATGTCTGTGTAAGGCATGCATACACTGCCTGAGGAGGCCAGAAAAGGGCACTAGATCCCATGAAACTAGAGATGAAGAGGGTTGTGAGCAATCATGTGGCTGCCAGGAATCAAACATGAGTTTTCTAGAAGAATAGCATTGCTTTGACCACTGCTCCAGACTTTCTTCTATTTTTATTGCGTCTTTTGTTGTTACAGTTTTGCAGTTTGGGCATCTTGATTACAATGTTTTTGGAAATGCTTTTCTTTTGTCATGTCTGTTTGTGGTCCTAAACTACTCTTGCCTTTGGATGTCTATAAATTTCCTTATATTTGGGGGAGATTTTGGTATAATTTCATTGAATAATTTCTTTATGTCTTTATATTTTATCCTCAGTTCCTTATTCTACTCTATGGGTAGATTTTTTTTAATTTGAACATTTCCTAGAATCCTTGGACATTGTGATTACATTAATTATTTTTTATTTCATGGTTTTGTTTGTTTGTGTTTTGCATATGAGATAACACACACACACCAGAGCACATCAGTGGAGATTAGCAGACAGGACTACTGATGGGAGTTGGCTGATTATTTTTTTCTATTATATGGATTGCAGGGGTCAAACTCAGATCATAAGACTGAGTTCCAATAACCTTTAGCTACTGAGGCCATCTTGCTGGCTCAGTTTGGGTCTTGTTGTTCTCGGTGATGGTGTTTTTACTCTTGAATATTTCAGATATTTGACCATGTCTACTATACTTAATGTTCTTTCTCTAGCTCAATCTAGTGTATTGATGCTTTTTTTGGATTTTTAATTTGACAGGATATAAATTTCATTTATAAATTTCTTCTCCATCCCTTCTTTCTGTATCATTTTCTCCAAAACCTCATCTTATTTCTGAAATGTTCATCTTCTGGGCTGTCTCCTACATATGTTGTGAACTGTCTCTCCAAGGACATGGATTTATTTCTTTATTTTGTCCACCATTTCTTTCCTTTATAAGTGAATTTTTGAACTCTTCATCAAGCATTTTATCTATTTTGGTAGTTTTAGATTCAGTAATTGAAGAGTCAAGGTCATTTAGAAGAGTCATTTTGTTGCTGCTTCGTGTTTCTTCTATTTCTTTACAGTAAGATACATTATTCTGTAGGATTTACATAAGCAGAGTCTCAGTGATCAAATTCAATCCCAACAACACTCACACCAGTGGAAATAAACCATGTAATAGACCTGAACCAATCCAGATAGTGAAATACCCTTAAAATACGTCAGTACCAAAGACTACCCACCATAAACTGTGTAAACAAAATTGGAAAAGGTAATGAAGATAATGAATCTTTCAAAACATTCATATAAAAGTTGATTCATATAAATAAAGGACAAGGGTAAAGAAGCAAGAATACAAAGGAATCTGGGTGTGAAGGAAGAATAAGAAACCAGAAATGATGGGAAAAGTGCTAAGAAAAGGAAAAAAGGAAGAAAGGAGGAAATCTCACAGAAAAACTAAGAAAATTCTATGAGTAACTAGATACCCATAAAATAAATATAGAATTATGCTGCTTTAAAAATAAAAAAATATTTAAGCCCACTTCTGATGTCGTCACAGTTCTAGCATAGCATGCAAAAAGTTCTGTTTGGGTCCCAGCACCACATCTGATGATGCATCCTAGTCCTAGTGCTTGAAAGTTAGAAGCTGGAGGATCAGAAGTTCAAGGTCATGCTTATTTTCAACTACAAAGGGAGTTTAACCTTGGATACGGGAGACTCTTCTATACACAAAAATTTATTACAACAAAAATAAATTATCTTAAAAAGGGACAAAACAGTGGGTATTAAGCATAAAGTCAGACACATTTGGAATATTTACAGTGGCTTATTTCTGAGTTTTCTCAAATCTAAGCCTGCTGGGAAGGATGGATGATCAGTACAAATTAAAAATTCTGTTTCTTTCTGCCCAGATTGGCATTAAAACATGACTGGCCCATGGTCACTACAGTAGCACTATAGTCATGGGAGGGAGCATTTCTTGTTTGCATCCATGGTAATATCACAGATGAGCATTACCATGGTGGCCTGTGTGTCCAGCAAAGTTATCTCTCATTCTAGAAACTCCCAAACACACTTTAGGCAGGATCACGTCATGAGTGGATCAGGGTTTAAGTGAAGCAGATGGATCCTTGAGATTGAGAGATGAGCTTGCATTCTTTTTTTTTTTTTTTGCTATTTTTTATTGATTTTTATTGAGCTCTACATTTTTCTTTCCTCCCCTCCCTGTCTCTCCCCTCCCCTTTCAACCCTCCCCCAAAGCCCCCATGCTTCCAATTTACTCAGATCTTGTCTTTTTCTACTTTCCATGTAGATTAGATCTATGTAAGTCTCTCTTAGTGCCCTCATTGTTGTTTAAGTTCTCCGGGATTGTGGTTTGTAGGCTTGTTTTCTTTCTTTATGTTTAAAAACCATCTGTGACTGAGTACATATGATAATTGTCTTTCTGTGTCTGGGTTACCTCACCCAAAAAGATACTTTCTAGCTCTATCCATTTTCCTGCAAAATTCAAGATGTCATTTTTTTTTATTCTAATCTTACCTTTGAGAAAGAAAGAGGCTGTAGGGAACGTCGACTAGACCTACACTTTAGAATTAAGTCCTCTAACTGGAAAAAGTGCTGAGTAAAAGCATCAAATTAAGTAGAGCTGCCTGTGATCTCTGGATTGAGACTTTAGTCTCCATAGTTATCTGATCTTCTCTAACCTCTACATTTCACACCCAAAGCTTCCCTCAACAAGTGCTTCTCAGTTCCTCTGCTTCCAGCTCTCTCCTGACTCAACGATCACCTGTAGCCACTTTATACAATAGTACTATGATTGGGTATCCTCAGACCCCCTAACTTGTGATAGTTCTTTGTTTCCAAGTCACGGAAATAGCTTAGTATTAGCTAATGTGTCCTTTGTTAAATGCATTCTGAATATCTACAACTCCAAAGGAAGGGTAACTAATGTTTGAGACAGTGATATATCACTTGGCTCTTATCCTACTTTCCAAATCTACTTTTGCCAGTGATATATCTGTTAATGACAATTTTATCAGAGCTTGTAGCAGGCTTTCTTGAACCACCAACCAGCTCCCAAATCAAGACACAGAGATTTATTATCCATTATGAATGCTCAGCCTTATCTTATGCTTGTCTCACTAGCTTTTATAACTTAGTTTAGCATGAGCTTCCCTTCATCTGCATTTTGCTGCAGGCCTTTTTGCCTTTCTTTCATTCTGCATGTCCTACTCCATGTGTCCCTAGTTGGCAGCTGCCTGGAAGGCTGGTCCAGGCATCTCCCTCTCTTTCCTCCTCATTCTTCCCCTCTCTTCCTGAAGCCTAGATTCCTCCTCCTACTTATTCTCTTTGTTCACCAACCCTGCCTATCCCTCTACTGCCAGCTGTTGATCATTTAACTATTTATTAGACCAGTCAGGTACCATAGACAGTCAAGGTGAAACAGTAACACACCCTCACATCATTAAACAGATGCAGCATCTACAAATGCAATACACCTTTACTCAGTTAAAGAGATATTCTATAACATTGCCTAAAAGAGAAAACAGCATGATAGACAAGCTTGATATGAGTAGTTGCTGGGATGAGGAAAACGAAAGAGAAGAACAAGGTAGCATTCCTTTTTTGAGGAATGGTGGTAGAGAAGGGGCACTGAGAGTTAGAAAAAAATATAGGAAATGTTAGGGCGAGCAGGCTACTGCTTGCATTTCAGCTTCTCTGGGTAGAAGATGCTAGAAGAGGTGAGTAGAAAAGAGTCATATCTTCTCATCAGAACTTAGGAAATAGGCAGCTTTAAGTAGAAGGGTCAGCAAAGAACTGCATTGAGAAAAGGATTTGGGGTACATAAGTGGGTTCCTTATTAAAAGACCAGTTATTCCTCTCATTTTCTCATGTCTCCAGATAGGTTGTGTTTTTCTACCTTCGGGCTTCATAGATGATATACTTTATATAACAGGAATTGTCTGTGGGAGACCACAGAAGTGGATTGTTGACCAAGTCAGAGAGTTCAGGCCTATTCTTGCTCTTTCAGTGACAGGAGGTTTGAACCAGGGTGTGGCTACTAACAGGATATTTTGAACTAAGGTTTGTCTATTTGATGCTTTTGGTATTGAGAAGGTGATTACTTTGTTTGTTTCTTGTATCTAGATAAAGAAATCTTCTGTTTTCCCCCTCCTCTTTTCATGGGGTACTTAAAACTATGAGAAATAAACGTGGGTGGATACAGTATTTACTGGATTTCCCTCCTGACTCTATTCTATGTCTTTGTCTTTCCTTTTGTATCTTTATTTCTTCTACTTGCCATTCCTTAATCCTTACACTTCCCTCCAAGCATGGACAAATAAACCAGGTGGAGCCCTGTTGATGTTGCTGCTCGGATGTGAAATATGTCATTTCTCCCTATTGCAGGTCATTGGCCTTGTAAAGGAAAAGCAAGATCTACATCAAAAGGATGTTATCACTACTGACCAGGCCATTTGTCTCAGAAGATGCTGACATTGATATTTATGTGACTCAAAGGTGGGGCCAAATAAATGGGTGCAGAGGGAATATTCACTTATTCTTGTCCTGCCTAGCATCCCCTATTATTTGTCCCTACAGGTAAATAATCCTTTATAATATTTTTTAGACAGATGAAGAACACTCTTAAACTCTAGTATACTCTTCCTTCTAAACATATGTGGACCCCACGTATAGATCCAATATGCCTTGTTAACTAACAAGAGTAATCTATTACAACAGAATAAATGGTACTCATTGCTTGAATCAGAGATCCAGTACCTGATATTGCTCCTCTGGTGATAGCTGCTGAAGTCCTGATGTAATATGATCTAGAATTGGATTTTTTTAGAGTCTGCAATAAGCAGACTTTACTATTAGGTTAGAAATATAAGATACAAATATGAAAATAAGACTACAGTGATCAGATGCCCAAGAAGAGGTAGGAACCAAGTAATATTAGGAAAAAACTCTCAACTTTGAAGCAAATGTAGCTGAGCTTAGAGCCATGCTAAGCAAATGGAGCCAGATAACCTGGTTATAAGCCTTCTGAAGAATCAGTCTCTATCATCCAGAATGACTAACATAGACGCAACATTAGATGGAGCATGAACTCCATCCTCATATGCTAGGAGACAATATAACTGAATGTCTAATATAGTATTACCTTAACACTTAGAGGAAGATATTTAGCATAATGCAGTATAGTAGTAAGGGAAATTTAAGTGGTTATATATATGTGTGTGTGTGTGTGTGTGTGTGTGTGTGTGTGTGTGTGTGAATGTGTGTGTGTGTGTGTGGTTTCTTGTGGTGTATTACATTATCTCTTTTAAATAGGTGTAAGGATACATTTAAATTTTTTCTAGGGTTGGAAACCTGAACATGAACGTTTACAGGTTAAGACATGTCAGGTGTGGCCATTAACTAAGTTTTATTTTCTTTCTTCCATAACATGGTGTTCACCAGTGGGCTGTTTTGTTTGGTGTTATTTTTGTTTATTAGGCATTTGTGTTTTTATTTTTTAAAACTCAATGATGACTGGCAAATTTACGGTATTTTAAATTTAGTCTAGCTTTTTGTTTAATATTATTAATTATTATTCTACTTTTGTTAATATTTCTCTGCTTTTCCAATCAACATAGTTGTTTAAAATTTTACATTTTGCTTTTGTTTTTGTTTTTTCCATCACATTCTTTTCTGTCTGTCCTTATGCTTCATTTCTTGTTGTGGAATATTTTGATCACACTCTGACACTCCCAGAACTTCCAATAAAATGAA
>JAQHUG010000001.1:20938188-20951563 GCA_028555095.1 Dicrostonyx torquatus | reverse complement strand
GGGGTAGTGGGGGAGCTGGAGGGCCGGGAACAAGGGGAGTAAATGTAAATTTTTCTTTTAACAATAATAATAAAAAAAAGAAAAAAAAACAAAAAAAAAACAAAAAACAATGGCTAGAGCACAAAAGCAACCTAGATTTTTATGAACGGATGAATGGATAACGGAAATTCAGTATCTATATACCATGGAATCTTATTCAGTAATTAAAAAACCCTGAAATCTGTAAGTAAATAGATGATTTAGGAAGCACAATGTTGAATGAAATACAAGACCAGACAGTCAAATGTTGCACATTCTCATTTACACGTAGATCTTAGCATTGAATCTGTTGCTCACCAGGAAGCTTCCTCCCTGCTGACTAGCTCTCATATTACTTGCAGCTACTATAACGATGCTGGAGAGAAAGTTCATCAAGAGTCTTACACAGCTCTGAACCCTAGGAGCTGCAATAATAACTAAGTGTGGAAAGGCGTGCCTGGGTGTACAACAGTGGCATGAAAGTTACACGGATTGAAAATCTAGGGAACTCAGAGATTCCAGAAGAGAACTTTGCCAGATGGACAGAGTACTAAACATCCTCTGAATTAGTATCTCTCTGCCCTAGATTAATGCAGCTTCCAGATGACATCAGAGAAGTTTCTCCCAGCAGTGAGTGCTGCTTAACATAAAAACTCACGCCTAATCCAAGTACAGATGTGACTGTTGAGTGCTTTGCCATCAAGAAGACATCTATTTCACACCTCTGCCTCAAGACTGAGAGGCCATTAGAGAAAGAATCTAAGAATAAGAGTTCAGGGAGGATCGAGGAAGAGTGTGCTATTGACAGGACTGGGCAATTCCACTCATAAATGCAGCATGTATACCTGTGTAAGACAGACACAAGATGAAGCCAGGGAACATCCTAGCATGGAGTGCGAAAGGGATAATGAGTTCTGATTTCAGAAACTACAGACAGTTGATGACTTCTGGGAGAAGAGTCTATTTCACTTTTGGATGTGGCTTCTGATGGGTTAACCATGCTCCTGTGGATTGTCATACACCACAAATTGGAGTTGAAGGGTAATTAAAATAAAAGACATGTACATGAAGTTGAGGGGTATGGAAGTGAAGGTAAATCTGTGAAGAATTAAAGAAAGGAATTGGGGTGACTATGATCTAAAACATTGTCACTGTATTTCAAATAATTAATAAAATATTTTTTAAAATTTGAAATAATATGAAGAACCATTGAGGAAGGCACTGAACATTTACCTGTCTCTGCACACATGCATGTGCAATCATGTGAATGTGTAAGCACCTGCATTACATGTGCTCTCACCCATAGGAACATATATACATGCTAAAACACACATACATAAACATACATTCACAGAAAGAGGTCTCTTCTGAAAGTCAAACTGAAACAGAAATCATCTTTGCTTATTAAACAGAGGACAAAAAGATAAGGTTGTTCATAAAATAGTCAATATTGGAAATAATTTTTATTCAGATAGCATACATTTGGTTTTCTAAATTATATTTGTGTGTTTATTATGATTTTAAGGCACTGACACAGTATTATTTAGGAGTAATTAATACTAATGAGACTGGAATAGTTTACACCATTCTGTATTAAGGATTTGATGCCTCCTACTCAATTCATTTTAATAATAAAGAGTCATTTTCCACTATGAACAGCTAACACTAATTATCTATTAGCTCTCTTTGTTTCTCTCCTTGACACAATATTTGTGATATTTAGCATATCAAATGCAAAATGAATTGTAAAAATTAAGTAATAGAGAAGCATGAATTTGGAGTTCTCTATAAATCTGGAATATCTTTTTATAGTTTGTTTGGGTACAATTAGCTTTGGCATTTTCCAGATTATTACTTTTTTTTTTTTTTTTTGGTTTTTTGAGAAAGGGTTTCTCTGTAGCTTTGGAGCCTGTCCTGGAACTAGCTCTTGTAGACCAGGCTGGCCTTGAACTCACAGAGATCCGCCTGCCTCTGCCTCCCAAGTGCTGGGATTAAAGGCGTGCGCCACCACTGCCCGGCTCAGAGTATTACTTTTTATATTAGATATTTCAAGTGAAATTTCCTTTGAGAATTTCATGTATGAGTACTGTATTTACTTAATTTCTACTGCTCTGTAAATTTCTACTGCTCCCTCCAACCTTCCTGAAGTTTCCTTTTCCTCACCCTCTCAATTTCATGACTTCATCAATTATCGTTATATATACATTTATATATGCTTCTGTATAAATACACATTGGTGTGTCCATTTGGTGTTATTCCCAGCTGGATATGTTTAGGGCTGACCACTTGTGACTGAATAGTTTTTAGGATCTTGTCCATGAAGAAGATTGATCTGCCTCTCTCTGCATCCATTGATTTCCTGTAGCTCTTTCTTGAGAAGTGGGGTCTTGTGAGCTCTCCTCAATTCATGTTGACATGTCAACCAGTGTTCTCATTATGCAGGTCTTATTAAGGTGACTACATTGTTGAGATTTCGTGGGAGTGATTTCCCTGTCATATACAGAAAATTCCCAAGCAAGTGTCCTGGTTCTCTTCCAAAACAATCTTTTTCTCCTGTCTTCCACAGCCTCCCCTGAACCCTAGGTGATATATCAGTTGGGGGTCGGCACCGCACAATCAACTTTTCTTTGCAACCATTGTAGATTTAGATATATATAGAATTTTAATGTTATTGTTCTACAAAATATTTTAGAAGGTTTTTGTATAGATTTTAGGTTATATACATGCATCCATAGATAATAATAAATTGATATATATTTGTATGGGGGTATGAGTACATGAATGTAGGTGCCTGTGAAGTCCAGAGTGTGAGTCAGATACTCTGGAAATGGAATTATAAACAACTGTGAGCCACTAGCATGGGTACTAGTAACTGAACTTGAGTCCTCTGCAGTACTAGAAAGTGCTCTGAATCACTGAGCCTCTAAAAACTTTAAAACCAAGAGCTGTATAAGAAGCATTATGTTATCCCTTGCTGCCACCACAGATGAAGATATTGATAGAGATCTCTGTCTACTTTAAAGTATTACTTAAGCTTATAGTTGTACCTGACTAAGGATTTCAGTATAAAGCAAAATTACTTATGAACACTTCAAGTTCTTAGAAAGCAAGAATGAAACAGAATTTTAGTCTACAATATTATATGGCAAAAACCCTGCATCCTGCAGGACTTAACCTTGGAAAGTAACAATCTAAAGGTTTCAGACAGTTTCAAATCAGCAGCATCTGTCTAACGGCATAGAAGATCCTTAGTCAAACTGGATGACCTTGAAGTACCAGAGACCAAAGGATCTTTCTGAAAGAAGCTCAGACCACCTGAGCTGCCTCAAGGGGATACTCCCCAACTACCTGCAAATTGGGAAATGAGCTCCAGGTTCCCAGATTTCTGTGCTGTCACCAATGCAGAGGCAGAGTTTCAGAAACATGATTCCTCTGAGTCACTTCTGCTTAGATAATGAACCTTTCACCTACTCTCTTGTAAATAATCTCAATAAAACCCACTGGTTCTGAGATGGATTTGGTGGTAGCTTTCCTTTGGTATGCCATTTGTTCCTTCTCTGGAGTGTTCATGTGAACTCAGGAATAGTGTCACCCAACACTAGAGCTTGGAATGAATGCATAGTATTGCTTCAAACACTTGTATAAAGAAAAGGATTTAAAAACATGCTTTGAAGTCTTATTTAATGTGACAAGTTATCTTGTGATATTTCTACTCCTCAATGAAATATTACATCCCCAAATGTGGGCTTATATATCCTATTTTGTTCTCCGATTTTATCTATCTTGTTAAAAATATTGATGTAAACCCCAGAAGTAAGAACTGTTATTTTAAAATGATGATTTTAATATTAGAACTACCATAACGATAAATTCCATTAATTTGGGTTATTTCAAACATTTCAGTACAAAACTGTTTCAAAGTAGGAATGCTTCAACACGGAGCAAAAAGATTAGCAGGAAATTACTGAGGCGCTCTTATCTGCTGAAGAGAAGTCACGTTAGTCTAAACAGGATCTACAATTGCACAATTGAATGATAGCCTATGTACTAGAAACTTTCTCCATAATGTTTCCATATAATTTCATAAAATTAAATAATAATTCTTATTTGATATGACACATATGTCTGCCAAGGACCAAAATAAATTAACAATTGAATACAATATTCAAAGTGTAAGCTATCACATAAGCATTAGAAAGTTTTACTATCTTTTGTTCCAAATTCAGCATATGGTTTGTCACAATAAAATAAATCTACCTGCTATTTCATAATTTCTAGGAAGATGAAAGAATAAATGAAATATTTGGCAGAAACTTATTTGAGTTAGACCTCAAATAAATAAAACAAGGAGAAAAATCCTTAGAAATAATTGCATTTAAATATTAATACTTAATTTTACATGACAAGATACAGTTGTCATTGTACTTTATGAAAATTGATGAGAAATAAATATTAAAAGAAGTAACCCATAACCTTCATTCTTTTTTCAAGATAAAATAAATCAGGAAGTACATGCCAGAAAACAATCATTGCCCCAGACTTGCTTTTCAAAATATTGGGCCTGTGACTGAGTTCACACAGGAGATGCATAGACCTTTGGTTGGTTCTGTTATGTGGATCAAAGAATAGTGATATTTTACTGACCAAAAAAATATTAATATTGTTTCAATAAGTTGTTAACAAGTAATATATAGTCACTTAATACATTGATTCCATATATATAACTAGGAGGGTTTGTGGTTTATCTTGAAACATCAGAAGGTCTAGAGTGGTCACATTAATGGAAAGGAAAAGCTCGGTCCAGAACCTTTGCTCTCAACCCTTACATACACACATACTAAGAGTTTCCTGGATTGTATTTATCTTGCCAGTTCAGCCATTACAAGTGGGTGATCACTGATTAAATCTGTTCACACTTATTTTCATTCCATTTTTATCCTTGTATGTTTACTACTATTTCAATTCAATTGAGATTTATTTTAAAAGTCTCTGGTCCATCTCTAGCTTACTTTATTGTAGACTGTTGGTAGAATTGCAAAGTGATGCCACCATATAGAAATCTTTGTGGAGAGTTTAGAAAACTAAAAATAAATTCATGACCCACCTATACCACTCCTTGGGGTATGCCCAAAAGACTCTATATCCAGAATACGAGGGTAAGAAATCTCATGAGAGGTAAGTCCTTTATATGTGTCAATTATACTACAACTGAGAAATTTCAACAATATGGCTGTCTAAACAAGACCTAAAAATTTATGACAGAACAATTAACAAATTGGCATGCCAGTGTGGATGAGGGAATTTGCACAAGGCCCCATCATTAGGAGACCTATAGATAATTAATACCTACTGAGAGAGGGAGAAGCCGTTTTCCACAAGGGAAGTTCCCTTTAGTTTTACATGTGTGAATATCTCTGTGTGTCGTGTGTCGTGTGTCGTGTGTGTGTGTGTGTGTGTGTGTGTGTGTGTGTGTGTGTGTAATGATTTGAGAAGGAGTGATAGGAACATGGGAGGAATTAGAGTAAGGAGAAAAAGGGGAGAATGCTACAAATACAACACTCAAACATGACATTCTCATGTAGTAAAAGGGCTTTAAGTCAGTGTGTCTTTATTATCTTTTGAGATCCTGTCTTGTTATATGGTCCAGGCTGGCCTTGAATTTGTAGTGGTAATAAGTGCTCACTTTGTCCACTGATATTTGTAATTTTTGCCAATTACTAAGTACTGAAATACTCAATTATCTTATGTTTATATTCTATTCTAACAACAAAATCTGTTCTTTCAATGATGAAAATATTAGACTTCTGAAAGGCACAAAATTTATTTTTTCAAAGTTCTGCTGTTTGTTGAAATAAGTATTACTTAGAATATATTTGCCAATAAAACAATTATATATGATGATGGGTAATGAACCAATCTGCCACAATACTGTGAATTCAATGTTTAAATTCCATTAATAAAGGATAATAAAAAACTCTATAGTCTAATTAATTGAATTAAAGTTCTTAGCACCTATTCCCTCCATGATATCTACAACTGTAGAAACCATGTAGTCATCTTTTCACCCTATGGTTCCATTTGAAATGGGTAATTCTGATATGTTATCAGATAAGTAGCTGCTGTAAGATGTACTCTTTTTGAGATTATGTTGTAAATATTTTCTTTTTAATTTTTTATTTAGATAACATTATTTTCATTTATTTTACATACCAACCATTTTCCCAAGACGTACTTTTAAACGTATGTCCCATGATTCAGTGTTTTTGAAAAACTTTCTGACACTCATAAAAACAGTGTTAATTTTGGATATCTATACGACAGTAAGAATAATAAACAACTTAAATGGACTAATATTTTTTAAAAATACCTTTGAAAACTCCAAACTTGAAATCCTGCTTATTCCATTGTTGTTACCTTTTCTCTAAACCCATTAGGACCTTCTATTCCTGAAGATTAATGGCTATCTTAACCTGCTCTAGACAGCTCCTAATGAACCTATTAAAAAACCTTTCATGCAAGAAGTGTCAAATAATTAGTACTCATTTTGCTTTTGACTTGTTTTTCCATAAGAGTGTGAAAGCTCTTAAAGTGTTTACCATTTGGCCTTCTGATAAATTTGAGCAAAGTGCATACATCAAAATGTGCAATAAGTCTGCTGACCAGAAAGCCAAGCATACTTTCTGACAACGCCTATTTCAATTCACTTTTAATTTATTATTTTAACTTTCTTGGATAGCATATCCAATAGCATTATTATTGCTTTTCCTTTTCTTTCTCAAAATCTCTCTTAGGTTGTGGGTGCCCTGCCTGTGAAAACAAAGCACTCAAGGTGAAGAAAAAGAAATGCAAAGGCTGGGCAAAGCCGCAGGGCTGGACCCAGTGGAGCGGCCACATCGCAGGACTATTACTCCTGTTGCTTTATCTTTGGCACAGTGGCTCTGCCTTAATCTACTGATAATTCAGCCAGCAATTTTGACTCAGCAGCTACTTGCTTGCTTCTCCAGCAGTGGCCTGCAGCTTGGCTGAAATCCTCTTTCTGCAGGCACCAGCTCTGTCGCTTCAACTAAAGATAGCTCTAACTAATTCTCTATATTCTATTTATAAATAAGACTCAAGATTTAAAGGTTGGAGTGAAAACCCACTAGTTGAGCAGCAAGTAGCTAACCTTCTGTTCTTGCTGGGATCTCCTCAAAATCTCCATCTTTTCTCTTTCCACTCTACAAAATAATAATAATAAAAAAGCCCCATTCAAAATCCCTCCCTACTACATCCAGTACATCTTTCCATCTCTTCCAGATGCCCTCAAAAACTCTATGATTACTTCCTGTAAACTAGTTACTAACTCAGCCTTCTGACCCAATGTTAGCTTTCCTTAATTAATGCAAATGCTAACTGGGGGTTCATCGTGTGATTAAATAACCCACAACAGGTTCCAACAGCACCAGGGGGTGCTAAGGACAGTTCATACGTGGACTTTACTTGTTATGTTTAGGATAAGTAAGCCACAAATTATAAAATCCTAGAAACATATTTTTATCTAGTTGGAATATAAAATATTTATTACAAATCTGGAGAAATGGTTCAGTGGCTAAGAAGACTTTCTGTACAACCACAAGGATCTGAATTCAAATCCTCAGCACCCACATAACCAGCTGCCTCTGGCACTACAAACACTTGTACCTCCAGTGTTGTAGGGGGTGGAGGGTCAGAGTTAGGAGACTCTCTCAGTATAGGTTATAAATGGCACCTTATGAGATGGATTAGATAAACATCCATATTTAAATCTAATAACCCAAACAAACATTGCATTTTGTATCAAATTATATAACACTCCATTACAGCAAATCACAAAAAAGGGTGAAATGCCTATTTCTGAAAATAGAAGAATAAAAAACCTGGATTTGTGAAGACCCAATCTTGTCAGCACTTTAGCACTGATAGAATATTCTTCAAACTTCTTAAAATTTTAAATATTAAAATAATACTGAGGGGAACTTGCATGATTTATTATTGCTCAGAAATGATTTGATAATTAATGGTAGATTTGTACAATCTGTTGGGGATTGCTTTTCTAGATTTATTTCACACTGTCCTCTAATCAGTCTGAACATAACTAAATTATTCTACATTTCAGAAGCAAAAAGAGGGCAATGGAAAATCTGTGGCAAAAAAAAATAAAGCTTCAACTTGAACATATTGAAAAGATGTCAGATTAAATAGGCTAAATATATTGCAGCCACGTACAGCCAGTTAGCTTGATGCTCTGGATGGTGAACATCTCTCTCTGGGGAAACACTTCAAGTATCTACACTTCAAATGCAAGAAGAAATAAACAAGAATTAAGCCATTATCATTAAACCCAACAATAAAGTAAAGTCCTAATGTTTTATTTATATCCACTTCTCTCTCCTTTCTCTGTCCTCCTTAAAAGAAAAAAGCAAGTAACTAGTTAATTAGTGACTATTAAGACTAGTATTTACTTCTTTGATATTTTAAGGGCCCCATTGCTTCCTTCTTCTTCACCCAAGTATAAAGAATTTCAATAGTCACCAGCTTGTGACAATATTTAAGTTTGCATTTGACAGATTATTTCTTACATTAAGTCCTCCTGTCACAAAGTTAGAATAGAACATTAGGAATATTGAGAACAGAATGTGTCTATGTTTTACTGAATACAAACCAACACCAATTCAGCAGACACTAGCGAGGAAGAAATTAGTCACTCGCCATTGAAACAATCAATGTTCTTCGGAGAAAAGTATTACCATCTACTGCTAATAGCTGTCAAGCTATATCAAGATCCTTTCCCTCTTCCATGCTAAAATTTTTAACCTGTTTCGTCATGTGCAGTTACCGTGGGTTCAGGAGTGCAGTAGCTACGTCATGTCCAGAGGGCAGCATGTCACAGCAACACATCCACTCTTCAGTTCTCACATTCCTTCTGCTTCCTCTGAGAGGTTTGGTGTATCCCTAAGAGATGTTTGGTACAGATGTCCCATCTCTGGCTGAACACTCACTGTGGCACTTTGAACACTGATAGACTGTTTTGTCACAGTGAATGACCACATGTCTATGCACATATGGGCAGTATTAGTTTCTCTGTGGATTAATAAATGATAATAATAAAACTACATAAAATTTGAAAGGCAATGTGATGGGGGCTCCTCGGAAGAGCTAGAGCTAAAGGGGAGAAGAGGGAGGAAAATTATCCAGATACATTGAAATATGTATAAATATTATGTATATAAATATATGTATTTATCTATATATACATATATATGTGTGTTTGTTTGTCTACAAGTCTTCACAAGGCTGGTGAAACCGGCACTGGAATAAAGTAAGAAGACAAGTCACATGAAAACAGAAAACAATGGCTTGTAATCTACTTCCCTTGGTGGAATCAGGGAAGAAAGACTTCATTTGTGACCACATGTATTGATTTTCATCATTAGTTAGAATTTTCCAGAGAAACTATCGTGAACTCTATTGACATGAGAACACAGTGAACATCTGAAAATGGTGAAGTTATGCTAGTAAAACAAGCACTCACTATGACCTCTGAGGCTGGCTTTGAAATGCTCTCTATTTTCACATGCTTTCACAGACTGCCAGGAAGACTATTCTTCTCGGTCTGATTCACCTGCTCCAGTCCACATCTCCTGACTTGATACACCCTGTTTCTCTGACTTCAAGACTTGCTGCTTCAGGTGTGTGGAGAAAACCAGCTGTTCTTTCTCTTTCAAGACTGATCTTCAGAGTAACCATTCAGACAAATTTCCGCTTTCTCGAATTTACAGGTCAAACATGATGCAGTTTTACTTTAACTAAACCTGACCCTGATAGCCAGCATTCATTCATACATTTGTTTCTCTGTAAATTCCCCTCAGTGATTCATGACCTATTTACCAAAGCAGGGTCACCCTGTGTTAATGAGGTTTAACATGAACAACATCAGGTATAATCAATGAATGTAAGAGAGTTCGGAAAATGGTTGAAATAATAGTGGTAAATCCACATTAAGACAATTCTTGTCTCTGAAAGAGATTTGAAAGTCATATGCTGAACAAAAACAGGAGCATTTCTGTCTTAGTTAGGGTTTCTATTGCTGTGAAGAGACAACCATGGCACCTCTTATAAAGGAAAACACTTAATTGGGGATACCTTACAGTTCAGAGGTTTAGTGCTTTATCATCATGATGGGATGTGGTGTCATGAAGATAGATACGGTGCTGGAGAAAGGGAGAAAGAGTTAAAAGTTTTACATCTTGATCCCCAGGCAGCAGATAACTGTCAGCTCCACACTGGGCACAGCTTGAGCCTAGGAGACCTCAAAGCACATCCCCACAGTGACACATTTCCTCCAGCATTACCCTAACAAAGCCACAGCTCCTAATAGTGCCACTCCCTATTGGTGGCTTTTTCTTCCAAATCACAACAATGTTATAGATCAAGGTCACATATCAAATTGAAGATTGTGGTTAAAGAAATGCAAACCTTCTTCCACAGGAATATAAATAAAAGCAATTAGACATTCCAAGAAGAAAACTCAGAAGTAACAAGATAAAAAGACCTCTTCAGAGAGAGGTCAGGAAGTCAGGACAGTTTTCTTAGGCAAATCTTCAGAAGCAAGACTTGAGCCAGTATAAAAACATAAATAACCAAGGCAGAGCGTTAAAAGTTGTAAACCTGAAATCTCATGGCCAGGACGGACAGAATTTTAGCTACTGGCATGGAAAAGGTTTTCTGCCTAACAACATATTTTTTACTTACTATAAAATGGTCTGCAATATATGATTCCCACTCAAGGAACATTTGAAGAACAAATAAATTGAAAAATGACCTAAATAGTGTGTGATATTAGGGAACAAGAAGGAAAAAAATATAAAAATAGAAACGTCAGGGTCATGCAATATTAAGAAATGACATGGATTTTGATTTTTAAAGTTGAATTTTTATAATAAATTTACTGGCACAGTGTGGAAAAACAAGTGTTTCTGACTTCATTTCAAGCAAGTGTTTTAACAATGAATAAATATATAAAGCAAGAGGAAGGTCAAAATTATCTAGGAGGTAAAATTTTATGCAATACCTGATATGGGCTGAATAGTAGAGTAATGCACCCATTTATAAAATCATCATATCCTAAATAAATATAAAAAACATAAAAAGGAAACAAAAAAACATCAAAAAAGATGGCCAATAGGGGACAGGGCATTGAAGGAAGAAAAGTTTGTTTATTTTTTCTTCTATTGTAGCTACTGAAATAATAATATGATTTTAAAAGATATTTATGTGAGTTAGTAAATTTATTGACTCATATATGTTGAATCATCCTTGCATCTCTGGTAAAAATCCAACTTGACTGTGCTTGGTAATATTTTTGATACATTCCTATATTCATTCTTTTATTTTATGAGAATTTTGTACCTATGTTCATCAGGGATATTGCCCTATAGTTTTCTTTTCTGTTTTGTTTTGCTGGGTTTACTTAGAGTATTATTGCACTCACGGAAGGAGTTTAGGGGTGCTTTATTTGTTTTGTTTCTATAAGTTAAGAATTATTGTATGTAGATTTTCTTTAAAAGTCATATAGGATTATGTTATGATTCTATTCATGCCAGACGATTATTTTTTTTAGCTAGGAAGGTTTTTGTTCTGTGAAATTTTTATTACTGTTTCAAATTTCTTGTTTGCTGTGGATTTTTTGGTCTCATATTTGTTTAATTTTAGTGGCTCTAGTTCACCCATTATTTCCAAGTTTTCTTTCTTAAAGGATGGCAAAATTTTACATATTTCCTCATAATCTTCTGAATTCTTTGGTGTGTGTTTTAGAGTTTCCTTATTCACTTCTGATTCCCTTAATTTGGCTCTCCTCTTTCTTTAGTTAATTGGCATAAGGATCTATCAATGTTTTTTATCTTTAAAAGAAGCAGCTCTTAGATATGTTGATGATTTTATTGTAATGTGCTCTGATATTTATGATTGCTTCCTATTTATTAGATTTGGATTTGGATTTTACACAATAATTTTTCAAAATTCTTCTATTTTATCATTAAGTCATTTAAGTTATTTCTGAATTTCTACTTTAGGTATTTGTATCCATAAATTTCCCTCTTATGACAGCTTTTAATGTGTCTCAAAGAATTTTGTGGGTTGTGTTTTAGTTTACATTTAATTATAGGATCTATTTATTTATTTATTCATTCATTTCTTCTTAGGTCCATTCATCATTTAGTAATGTGTTGTTTAATATGAGTCTATATAAAATTCCTAGAAATTCTCTTGATGTTGATTTAAAGCATTATTACATTGTGATTTGATAGGATACAAAGAATTATTTCAATTTTATATACTTTTGGAGGTTTGTTTTGTGTTCTGTGATATAGTTTATTTTATAGATAATCTTCGGTGGACTGCAAAGTAGAATGTGTATTCTTCAGTGTCTGGGTAGAATATTATGTTGATATTTGTAAGATCTACGTGATGTGTGATGTTATTTAATTGTGATATTTCTATATTGATATTTTGTTCAGATTATCTGTCTGTTAGACAAAAAGGAGTATTGAAATTATCTACTAGTAATGGTTGTGATTACTCAGCAACTTGAAGTGCAGTAGAGTTTTATGAAATTAGGTTTCCAGGGCTGTAATTTCTTCTTAGTTAACTGTTGCCGAGATCGTAATAGTGTTTTTCTTTATCTCCTCTGATTAGTTATGCTTTGGTCTATTTTGTCAGATAGCAGGACAGTGACACCTGATTGTTTCCTGATCATTTTCTTGGAATATATTTTCTATCTGTTCATTCTGATGGGATGCTTGTATTTGAATGTAGGATGAGTTTCTTGTAGATAAAACATATGGTATTGTTTTTTAATCAATGAATCTAACCCATTTCTTTTGATTGGGTAATTGACATCATTAATATTTGGTGTATGTTGATTGACACTTTTTTGTTGCTGTTTTTGTCAGATTTTTGTGTCTATGTCTTACTTTGTGTTTCCATAACTGTGGCTTCATTGGCTTTCTTTTTGTAGCCTCTTTTGTTGATGGATTTCTCTCTTTAGGCTGAAATCTTGCAGCTGGTTCATTGGAAATGGATTTTCCAGGATGTATATTAAGCAGAGTTTTCTTTTCTTTCTCTAAACTTATTTATTTCAAGTATTACAGGGTTTCTCTGTGAAGCTATGTTAATAATTATTTTTATTTGTTAAATGTCAACTTTATTATTTTAATTTTCTTACTGATTACTTTTTTCATTTATTTTACCTACTGACTACAGTGTCTCCTCCCTCCTCCTCTTCTGTTCCCTCCTAACCCCTGTCTCCCATCTACCTCCCTCCCCAGTGGTGACTACCCTA
>JAQHUG010000001.1:20925580-20938154 GCA_028555095.1 Dicrostonyx torquatus | reverse complement strand
GCCATTATCATTGGCTTCTCAGTCAGTCCCCACTGGCAGTCACATTCATAGAGTCCAGTTAGGTCATATGCTCATTCAGTCTTGGTCCAGCTGGATTTGATATTTTTATCATATACTTTCCCTCCAAACTTCTCCCAGAACTTCCCCACTTCCCAACCCACTCAAACTTATGTTCTCCCCTCTCTTTTTAAAACAAAACAAGAAAATGAAAAGCAAAACAAACTTAAAAAAATAAGAAGAAAGTCACACACGAACATAAAAAACCTATAACACACACACAAACACACAAAAATGGAGTGCACTGTGTGGTAGTTTTGTTTCTAGTGGTTTGGTATTCTCTGTTCTTGTATATGTGTGGTACACCTTTCCTTAATCTGGGAACGTTTTCCCTATTATCCTGCTGAAAACCTGGACTATATCTCTGACTTGATATTTTTCTTGAAGAATGCCAATTACAGATTTGTAGTTTTCATGATGTTCAGGCATTCATCCATGGCATGCGTGTGTGCACTCGTGTATGTGTTTTAAGTTTGCCATTGTCTTTGGTTGAGTGATTCAATTCTAATACTTTATCTCACACTGTAATATTTTGTTTTCTGCCTGATCCATTCTACTGGCAGATTTTCTATTTGAAATATTATATTTTCTTCAGGATTTATATTTTCTTATTGGACACAGTTTTCAAATTCTGAATTGCAAGTCAGTTCCAGATTTATTCATCATTTCATTCAGCCATATATTCACATCTTTTGTACTTCACTCAGTACTTCATTCATATTCCTTTTAAGTTCATCGAAATATGTGTGTCTTCTTTGATATCCTGGAATTCATGGATAATGTCTTTGACTGACTTATTTTAGTTGTGTGTTCTAGAGTTCATCTAGGTAGTTCTCATTGGAGAACATTCCTAGTTTGTTTAGAACATACTGTCGTTCATACAAATGTATTTCTGTGTTTAGTGAACTGAGCATGTAGACTTTTTCATTGGTTGTATGTCTAAAGTGAGATTCTAGGCTGTCTCTGTAAAGTAGCTATTTGTTTGCTTATTTTGTTGCCTAAGCATGCTGATGTCAGATCAGTAATGAAAAAATTGTATTTTAGTCATTAAGATACTTAGTTTGAGTTTTTGATTAAAGGAATAAAGGGGATTCCAATTCAGTGATAACAAAGAAATCCTGAGAATGTGAGTTCTGAATGGGTTAGCCTGAGCTGATGCACAAGCTATGGTACCCAAGAAGACCTAGCACTTTGGGGATGTCATGGGTAGGCTAAGACCTGGGCACTCACTAGCCTGACTGATATACAGGATACACATGAAAAGCTAATCCTAAGAACATGGGGAATCATGTAGGCGTATCAGTATTGACGTCACTCGGTGTTCTGATGTATATGATGCATGATTCAAGATAGGCATAGTAGCATGGTAGTGCACTGATCTGGATCAATCATGTGGTGGTTGGGGCTGATGTGGGTGCTGCTTGATCCAAACAAGGCCTGGAGTGTGGTATGGCACATGTAGGTAAGGGTCCTTTATAACTCCCTAAGCTGAGCTAGTGCACAGCTGCACGACTAGGGTAGGTCTGGGATGGTGGTGATGGATGATTTAAGTAGAAGAGGCTATGAGGGTTTTGTTTTAATGATTAAAAAGTTATTAACTTAAGTTGACATATAAAAGTCTTTATTTACTTAAGGTATATATCTCAATGGGTTTGGAGATATACAACTGTGAATCCATCACAATTTTCTCACAAAATACAATAGTAGCCATGTTCTCCAAAATTCCCTTTGCTTTTTATTATTATTTAATTTGTGGAAAGAATGCTTAAATTAACACCAATCTGCTTAGCAACACTATTATTAGAAAATCTGATGCCTGTTCATGATAGACAACAGATAAACAGATAAACTTCACAGGTTTCTATTCTTATAGATCTTACACAACTGTAATTTTTTACCCTTTGCTTAATGCTTCTGTTAGTCCACTTTTGACACTATGTCAAAATGCCTGAAAAATCAATCTAAATTAAGGAAGATTGGTTTGCATCAGTTTCAAAGGTTTCATTCCATGGTTGTCTGGTTTTCTTGCTGGAGCCCATAGTGAAGATTCTTTATCATGGTGGAAAGTTTAGGAAAAGAGAGCTCTTCTCATAGTTCTCAAGAAGTGAAGGGGCCAGGAAAGAGCCAGGAGAATTAAACCGTACAAGTGTATTCTCTCAATGAACTGCTGCTTCCTGCCCGCCCCCTCCCCACTCGCTTTCCCCCATCCCCAAACATGGCGCTTAATACCGTTGATTAATCACTAATTACCTGAAGGCCATTATGATCCAATATCTTCCTAAAAGCCCATCAGCTAGCAATATTTTTTTTTTTTGCTAGATGAACATTCAGAGGACGTTGAGACTCAAACCAGAGCATCTCCTTTTCATTTTCTTCCCACTGACTTGAGCATATGTTGTTCTATTCTTTCATTATCTGAGTTTCAAATAAAACTGGACTCTTAGGCTGATGATCCTGTATCTAGCATATGTATTCAGTGTAATGCCCCCTAGGACTGCTCACATTGTTGAAAAGTGCAAGATATTTCTTCAATATATAATAATAAAAAATTGAATATCTATATATAAATGAATTAAATGAACCCTTATCTTACAGTATACTCCCAAAGTAAAATATATTAAAGACCCAAAGTAAAACCTGAAACCATAAGCCTACAGAACAATAAGAGTTGGAAAACATAGGTAATGTAGGTAAAGATGGGCAGGTAGGATTAAAAATTAAAGCTTTTGTTGTTGTTCCCAAGAAAAGCAGTCAATGGACTAGAAGGGAAATCTATGGAATGAAGAAAATATTTTCAAACTATAAATCTAATTCCATTAAGAATGCTCTAACAAATTATCACCTATAACTTTTTTACCAATAAATAACAGAAACTTTCAGAGTTCTAAATATTGGGAAGTCTAATCCCTGACACTAGGAAATTTATTTTCTCATTTATATACTGTTGATATCTTCATTGTAACGTCACTTGGCAGAGGGTCTAGATGCGTGTGCCAGACTGGTTTTTAAATGCAATAATTCCACTTACAGGGCCTGTCCTTCTCTAGTTGCTTTCGGTGATTTCTATCTACCCAAGCCATCACTTGTGTGTTGTGGAGGTAGGTTTTCAGTATAGGAATTATGATTGCTATTTGAGATAGGGCCTATATAGCCCAGCCAGGCCTCCACTTACTGTGCATCGAACACTGATCTTGAAATCCTGATATTCTTGTCCCCACCTCCCAAGTACTAGAATTATAGGTATACAATAAAATGACCAAATAATATATAGATTTTCAGAAGGTGCAAGCATTTAATAAAACAGTTAAAGGACCAATATCCAAAACATGCAAGGAATTCTTACAACAACCACAATTTCTCCAAATAACCTACAAGAAAATGGAAGGGTTCTCCATATTTAGTTTGTCAATGGAAATCAAATCTCACTGTAATGCAGTGAGATAGCACACCACACCTTCTCAATTAAGTCTAGTGCTGAGACTGTGAAGACAAGGAAATCATGCAGTGATGGGGTGACCTGTAAACTATAGCTAATAATCGAGGCTTGAAGGTGTATGCAGTGCGTCATGCTTATAATATCAGTACCTGGAAGGCTGTGACTGTAGAGTAGTCAGAGGCAGCCTGGGCTATACTGTGAAACTCTGTCTCAAAAAATTGTAATCGATCTCAGGTGAACACATTGTCACTTCTCAAATGTGCCTGGATGAATGTTGATAATAAGTGCTACCACTGTAGTTGTCAAATAGCAGAACCTAAAAATAATCAAATTCTATGTATATTTAATTTATGTTCTATATTCCTATTTACTTCAGTGTAGGCATTTTTGTTTATTGTTGTGCTACTCAAAACACTATAATCTAGTTAGTTTCCTATATTTTAGTGATGAAATGCAAATAAATTTCAAAATGGCACTCCCTATTATTTTGATGACTCGATAAATTTTTTGAAAAATATTTTCTTATAAATGATGCCCCAGATTCACCTTATATCTATCTCCTTACCTCATCCCAGTAAATAAGGTGACTTTCTATTGAAGACTGGGTTCTGTCAGGAGAAAACACTTTGAAGGCTTGATCTATTTTCTAGATATGTTCATCATGTGTTGTCCCTGATAACAAGCAAAGTTTGGAAAAGTAAAAACACATATGTAAGAAAGCATATTGCAATCATGTTTATTTATTTATTTTCATATAAACATGTGTATATTTTATTACCTTTTTATATTTATCTTTTAGTAGTGATGATTTTGCTTGTATCCTTACAATTCTAGTACAACATAACTGATATCATGTTAGTTTCCAGAATTTATAACTCCCCTTTTTTATAAGAAAAAAATAGTTCTTATTGCTCATCATCACTGACCCATTTGCTCTTCTCCTGTACCCACTGCAGCATCTCACCCTTCTGATTCACAAGGTGGATGCCTTTCTCACATAAGATGGCCAGTCTGCCGCAGGTAACAATCACCAGTCTACAAGTTAAAAATTTACCCTGCACACTCTATTCTGCCATCTTGCACCCACTCTAAGTTGGTCTCCATGCAGATACCTCCTCTCCGTTGCTGTTGTGGTAGCACACATTGTATTATTCTCCTGAAAATAAATTCATTTTTCCTTTCTGGACTTTATATCACGCGCATGTTCCCACTAATGTTTTACCTCACCAACATTGCTTGCTTCTTCTGCAGAAATGCTCTTTGTATTCACTTTAAGCTCTGGAACATCATGATGGCCTCATCCTAATTAAAACCAAAAAGAGAGCAGGATGAACCTTGAATGATACTAATTTTATCCCTGAAGCAAGTCAAGGTAGTGGATCTAATATAGCAAGAGACATAGGAAGATACTGATCTTTGTAAATATACCTGTGGTAAACTGAAGAAAAAGTAATCAAGCTTCAGAATATAAAGTCAAACATATGACTTCAGCAATGCTCTTTCTGGTTGTGAGTCTTTAGTGGCTGAGGCAGCTCAATGCACTATGGTGTAAATTGTCAACTGATACCTATGTTAACAGCCTAAATATCTGATTAAATATTAGGTGATTCATTTCTGCTGACTGAAATTGAAACATCTATGATTGAATAACACTTCAAAGAGAAAAAAAAAACTAAAATACTTGAGCACAAGGATTTCTTGTTAAAGGAGGGAATTTCTGCAGACACTGCCAAATAGGATCAAAGCTTAGACTTCATCTTATATTTCTGAAGGACATACCTTCTTACTCATCATATTAATGCATATATTAACTTGGTTAATACTTATAAATGTATAGGGTATGTGTGAAAATCATTAAAGATGATAAAATACATTTTTCATGTACGGTTAAGCCTGGAAATGACCTGAGGATTCATTAATGTATGTGACAAGATGATAAATAGGTTGAGACGCTGGCTCCCCAGGAAGTCACATTTGACTCAGTGAAGCATAAAAATCATAGATTATTACAAATACTAGATTTTGAAAACTTGAGATAAAACAAGGAATTGAGTAACAGAAACAGAGAGAAGCTCATGAACTTGGAAACAATGTTTCCAACCCTGAACGAATTTAAAGAATCAGAAAACTGAAAGAACTTCCTGTAATTTCAACAGTGCTGTGAGACCTTGAATAACAAGCCCCATTCCTTGGTTCCTTCCTTTCTCTTCAGTATATAATGGCAAATTCAATAGTTCACAGTTTCAAAATAGGAAATACCAATGGCTATAGATGTTTTTAATTGTAAATAATAGGATTTCACAGCTAATTTCCTGAATTCTGTGTTTGGCAAATAATCCTACAATAATAGTTTTTTTTTTATTGTGGCTCCAGTGAGCTATGTGGATGACTATAAAACACTTTGCAGACACTCACATACATTCAGACATATACCCTGAGGACAAAACCGTAGCTATTGGGGAAGTATTTAATAATAAAGGGGCATAAATTCTGCATGTTCGGCTATCCCCATCTGAGATGTTAATGAGGTGGAAAATTAAAAGAAGTAACAGCTCTTGGGTATAGCCATGTTTTTCAGCCCTTTTATTCTCGCAAAAATTCCTTCTCCTGTTCCTGTTGGACAAGGCTTATTATGCCATTGGTGTAACATCTGTCATTGTTCAAGTGGCACAGCATGGATTCCAAATGGCTCCTTGTTTAATTTACATCTATCTCAGAAGATTTATAGACAGTGATTTTTCTTTTATAAGACTCTTTTGTTTAAGTCTTCAAATTAGATTTTTAAGAAATTCTAATAATCTGTAAGTTTCAAATTAATTTTAATTAGGTCTGCCTGTAGTAAGCGTTCTACAACTTTAGTTCAGTGTCAACAAGATATGGGGAAATTATTTGGTTCAGTGTAAATTATATGAAGACATGATGTCGTGTTGAGAAGAAAGAAATTTTGAGAAGTAAAGCTAAGAGATTTAAATGTTTCTATGACATCTCTGTTATAATAATTTTTGAAGTAAGGTTCAGAGACTTAAATGTTTCCTGATAAATTTAGCCTTTCTATGATGTTATAATAATTTTTGACCTAGTCCATAAGTGAAGCATTGTAGATATCTTCTTAAATCTTCAAAGCTCTGTGTAAATTTATATTAAATTTATATACTTTTTTGTTGAGATGGGACCAAACTATATAGGCCTGTAAGGTCTAGAATTTGCTGTGTAGACCAAGATAGCTGTCCCCAAAGTATGCCTTAGTTATTCTTTATACACTTTTCCTGTACTAGATATTCCTACATTTCTTGTAATCTTAGGTATTTATTTATTTATTTTTACTAAAATTTACAGTGCTGAATTCATTTTTTTGTTACTGTGCATATAGTTCCAAATCTGCCCACTCTGTGTTAGACAACCAATAAGGGGCCATTACCCCCTCCCTTTCCCATTTGCTCCTGTGGGAGGAGGAGCTGGTGGGAAGGAAAAGATTGGGGGAAGTAAAGTAATCTATTGCAATCAAATACATGCTTTTAAAAATATTGTGCTGTATCTTGCATTTTCAGGTTAACTGTCTTCATGAAAATGTAGGTCCCTGGTGGTAAATATAGCACCCCCACAACTCTGTTCTCCGTATGAGCTCTTGAAGCTCTAGCCTGACCAGATTATTATATACCAGAATCCAATATCCAGATTATGGAAATTCACCAAAAGTCTACATAGCTGAATCTGAACTAAATCTGAATCTGAATTCAAATGCTACCTGCATTTGAATTAGGCCTGAGTCTAGCCTTTTCAGAGGTTTGGGAACTACAGCCTTAGAGCTCCTGGGGCTGTAGGGAAAAGCAGCCTAGGCGACAGTGCAGGGAGAACTTGCATCACCAGCTCTGTCCCTGGAGAACTGTCTCTCTTCAAACTGCTAGGCAGCTCTTTGGGGAAAAAAAAATTTACAAAGCTTGTTATTATCTGATTTGTTTCAGAGAAACCCTCCCACATCCAGTTAAAACTCACCATTCCCTGAGAATTAGCCCCAAACAATCAGCATTAATCCTTTATAACTGTGGATTCTAAAGAAGTCGCTATCAGTTAAGGTAAACAAAACTGCCACAGAAACTTAAATAAAACTATAGGGAATAAAATGACTTTAACGATCTTACAGAGCTGCAGGTATATTCATGGAAGCAGGAGAGGTCCCCTGTTAGAGCACACCTGTCATGGAGCGTGGAGGGGTCTGAAATATCCTGCTCTTTCATCTTTGTCTGTCTTTGAGACTCTGTGAAATCATTGACCAAGATCTAAACAGCCATAGCATATTGATAACACGCAAACACACGCGCGCACATACACACACACACACACACACACACACACACACACATACACACACACACACACATACACACACACACACACACACACACATACACACACACGCACACGAACACACACACACCTCCTCAACACAAATGAAAATGAAAGCATTCTTTGTCTGGCACATTCATGTAAGAAAACATCTGTCTGATCTTTACCTGATCACTCATCAAAGCAAAGAAACTAAAACAGTTAATGGCATAGAGCAAAAGTATAAGATCTCATAATTGGCATTCAGGCATTATGTTGGCTGGCCTTTGGGTCCTCAAGTGCAGCCACTAAGAACACTCCCAGGCCTGGAGGGATGGCTCAACCGTTAAAGGCTAGGCTTTCAACCAAAAATGTAAGAGTTCAGTTCCCAGCATTCATGGCTGTCCGTCCAGGTACCTTTGGGCTTGAGAGATGGCTCAGTAGTAAAGAGCATTGCCTGCTCTTCCAAAGGTCCTGAGTTCAATTCCCAGGAACCACATGGTGGCTCATCTGTAATGAGGTCTGGTGCCCTCTTCTGGCCTTCAGGCATACAAAATGTAGACAGAATATTGTATACCAATATATATATATTGGTATACACACACACATACACACACACACACATATATATATTGGTATACACACACACACACATATATATGTATATATATATATATATATATATATATTTAAAAAAAGAACACTCCCAGTGTGCATGCACTTGTTAGTATTCAGGCACTAGCACTGGCCTGCCTGCTCTTGGGGACCTGGTAGGAAATGTCATCAGCTACAGCCATTCCCTATGCTCCTGTACTAAATGCATCCCATCTTTCTGCAACCACATCCAATTCCAGATGTTGGCCTCTCTGTCTCTCTTCTCCTTGGCCTCATAAACCTCCCACAAGAGTTTTGCTATATGGTGTACTTTCCTTCTCACCACCCTCACCGGCTAAACAACAACAATCCACACATACTTAACAAAACAAATACAACAAACCCATCTGAGGACAGAGAGCAATGATAAACTCATGCTCTTTGCAATATTTAGTTTATGATTAAAAAATAAATATAGCATAGAAATGTAGTTGCATTTCAATTGTGTTGTAATAAATTAAGAATGCTTGAAGATCTGAGAGTAAAACAGTCCCATTGGTCAGCCTTACAGACAGTTACAGTAACACACACCTTTAATCCCAGTAGCCACACTTGTTGCCATAGAAACTGGGCAGTGCATGACTTTAATCACAGTGGTGCACACCTTTAATCCCAGTAGTCACAACGACACATACCTTTAATCCCAGTAGCAACACTAGTTGCCATAGAACCTGGGTGGTGCATACCTTTAATCACAGTGGTGCACACCTTTAATCCCAGCCCTAGAGAGGATTGTAAAACAGTGGCAGGGGCAGGGGACAGCTCTCAAAACACAGTCTCCTGAGATTCCCGGAGGCAGGATCACCACTTCATACAGAGGTCAAGGTAAGAGCCAGTAGCTGGCTGTTTTGCTTTTTAGATCTTGAAGTTGAACCCCGATTTCTCTCTCTGAGTTTTTATTAATAGTGCTTCACAGAAATATGAACACAGGTGAGAAATGTCATTTTCCTTCAGTCATAATAACACAGATACACTATTGGAGTCTTCGCTCTAGCTCTCACCATCTCTTTCGTTTATACTCAACTGCTCTGGGAGTACTAGGTTTTACCTTCACATTCAGTACTCATTTGCATCCCTAGCATCAAAAAGTGGTTGGTGTTCGAGTTCTCCAAGATATGGAATTACCAAATCTTCTGGTGGATGAGATTTCTAATAATCTCAAGGCAATAAGAAATGGGAAATAGAAGAAATGTAGTTCATAAACAGGGATGGGAGTCAGGTCGATGAAATTAGTAATTAGCAGAATGCCAATTACTGAAAGTCAGACTGTAGTAACACTTCTGAAACACAATTCCTTAATCACATAACCCCCTGAAAAGAATAGGAAAGATGGGGAGTGATTTCCAATTACATCTATGCATTGTGGAAGTAGGCGGAAGTCATAATAGAGACCCAGCTCATTGAAATGAAATTACCAGGCCTTTCAGCTGGAGTGGGAAATCCCAGCATAAAGAGGATCCCAAGGGTCCCTAAGCCCAGTACAGTTTGAACAACCACAAATGTTCTTAGGTGAAACTCACCAATTGCCAAGACCCTAGGTCTACTGAAGTCTCTGATAGATTTTTTTTAACTCTCCTTAATTTAGCTTTTCCAAGGAGAAAATCGATCCTTGAATCACAAGGAAAAAATGGAAAGTGTCCTTTTTTAACAGTTGAAATTTAATGCCTCCATAAGAAAGTTCTTGTTTTTCTAGATCCCCCTTTAAGTAGCTGTTACCTGAGACATTCATAATGTCTACATGTAAAATGTGGGGGGGGATGATGCACAGGGGACAAAAATGCAGAAATTATTTTGTCTTTGGAGCAATCATCCTACAAGTATAAAAGCTAAAAACACTTGAGTAAAAAACTTCCATTAGTAAAATATTAAAAGGGAATTTCAACTTGAAAGTTACTTTTCAAACAGACTTACTGAAGGGCCAGCAGTGGGATGCACCTGTTGCAAATGTACATAGCACAGTGATGTTTCAGAGTTTCAGGGCCATACAGTGACCAGCATTGTTCAAAATGTAAAATGATTTCTTGGTCCATCAAAAGGGCTTCCTAACATGCTACATTAGTGGTCAGGTAGTCACCAGAATCAATACTAATTTCTTCCGGAGATTAATCTCTGTGTGTCTGAGTGAGGAATGCTGAAGATATATAATCAGGGTCAGGAAGCTTCAACATTTGCCTGAGATTGTACTGTCTGTTGACCACTGTTCACCACTGATTTCCATATCTTGAGTTGATCAAGAATGTCAGAAGCTTAATAGCACTTTTGAAATTCTGTTTAATTTCTGTCTGATTCTTCCCTTCTTCAAATGATACATTCAGCTCAGCCTGAGGCTCCCCCAATCTGTATGCTGTAGAATTTGCCCTTTTCAATGAAGGTCTTACTAGGTATGAGGGTTTCCCACTCACTCCAAGTTGATTCAATTCCCTCAGCCCACATATCAACTGGTATTCTTGGTGTTACCCCATCCTAGCAAAGGCATTTAACCCTGAAGTATGGTAGAGTAGCGACTACTCCTCTTGAGGGGGCTGTCACTCTGGTTATTCATACCTGGAGTTTTGTAAAAGAGCATTTGCCAATTTCTTGTTAACTGATTTCTAATCCTATATCTCTTATAGGGGGAATGTTCACTAACTTTTCAGTTCTTCCTGTTAGCACTTTGTCTTTAAGTTCTAATATTCATGAAATAAACTAATAAATGGAGAAGTTATTAGGAACTATTAAACAAGCAAATAATCTAAAACAAAGCCACCCACAAAATGTAATTGGGAATACACAGGCAGAGAAAACTGTATGCAGTAAAAAAAATTTAAGCTGATTATTATGATTAAAATAATAATAATTAGATATTAAAAATACAATGTTTTTTGTAATTGCAGCAGAAAATCATATGAAAGCAAACACATGCACTCACATGTACACACACATTCACACACTCATACACCTACTCCTTTCAGAAACCCAGAAGTTTGATAGACTGTAGCAATTCAATAAATTAGCTGAAAGAGAACGGCAAGACATATACCTGTCAATAGAAAGAATGAATTCGGAAATGTAAAAGCAGAGACAACTTGAGAATCAACTGTGAAAACTGTCAGAGAGATTATGTATATGACAATTAATATTATCACATGAGGGCTGATATACTTTGAAGTACTCAAGTGAAGTGTAGAAAGGAGTCAAGGGCAAGGAAATGACAATTATTTCTCATTATTATTACTGGAGTGAGAAGTATTTCAGGATTTTTAATACAATGGAATCAGATATAACTGAATAAGGAACAAATAGAAGCGGGTTGAAGCTCTACATGTAGTAGGAGGAACGGGTGGTGACCTGCGGCCCAGCTAGCTTACACCCGAAATAATTACACAGAAATTGTATTAATTAAATCACTGTCTGGCTATTAGCTCTAGCCTCCTCTTGGCTAACTCTCACATCTTGATCTAACCCATTTCTATTAATCTGCATTCACCACGAGGTTGTAGCTTACCAGGAAAGATTCTAACCAATGTCAGTCTCAGGCAGGAACTTCATGGCATCTGCCACACTGCCCTTCTACCCAGCATCCTGTTCTCTTTTCCTCACCTATCTAAGCTTTGATAGGTCAAAAGGCCAAGGCAGTTTCTTTATTCAACCAGTGAAAGCAACCCATAGACAGAAAAACCTCTACACCATCTACATACTGACACTGGTGAATCTATGGGAGGGAGGTGGTAGTTACTGCCATTTCCTATACTAAGACTGCTCTAAGGCTCCTCCTGAGTTGCCTCTGATGCTCGGTTCTTCCTCAGGGAGCTGTGCACGCTGTGTGAGTCCTTACCAAGGCCAAGACTAAAGGACAGTTAGAAGAAAGCAAGCCACGGCTGAGGCTGACTCAGTACTGCTCTGGTGCCCAGCTGTGTTACAGATTTCAGGACACCCCCAGCTCATTTTTTCTCATACTGTGATATGTTTGGGTTCTTAGTTGACTCAGGGTGCACTTGTGACTATTAATCTCAATATTCACCTTGATTGGTACCTTAGAGATTTGTAGCAGATCTGGGTGTCTCTTTCGGCTCTCTCTCTCTCTCTCTCTCTCTCTCTCTCTCTCTCTCTCTCTCTCTCTCTCTC
>JAQHUG010000001.1:20911938-20923095 GCA_028555095.1 Dicrostonyx torquatus | reverse complement strand
AAGGAAGGAAGGAAGGAAGGAAGGAAGGAAGGAAGGGAGGAAGGAAGGAAAAGGAAGAAAGAGATCCATAGATCTTTGTTCTTTGTGGATAAAAGATTATTGGCTATAGATGTAATACCTAGGACCTTCAGAAATAGAGCAGGCTGCCAGATGCTAAAATTAGAAGATACCTTACACCAAGTGTCACATACTCTTTTGAGGAAATAGCATAACAAGCCATAAAGAAAGCATATGAGAGAGAGAGAGAGAGAGAGAGAGAGAGAGAGAGAGAGAGAGAGAGAGAGGAAAAGATTAAGTGGAAGACAGAATAATGTAATGAATACATGATATCAAAATCAAGGGTGCCAAGCAGGGCAGAAAAATGGCAGAGTCTGATGACTTTGCAGAGCTCAAGGACCAATAAAGCTACAACCCTGCTTTTCTTGTCTCTAACTCACAGGCTCTTCCTGGAGGTGCCATGCAGCTTCTAAGGGCACATTTGTTTGGTTTCATCTATATTTGATTTTTCAGTTATAGTAATTTTATATAAATAATTGAAGTCTTAGTTTCTTGTGTAAACCAGAAAACATTTGACCCTCTGAACAGTTTCCACCTGGTGGCCAGCATCTGATATCTCACTATGACAATCACTGTGGGTTAATCATTGCTCTTTATTTGACAACAATCCCTGCATTTTCCACCCTAATTCAAAAAAAGCAATAAGGTAGGCCCTAAGGGTTGTTAAGAATAGGGATCACCAAGGGATTTTAAGGAGCTGAGTGGGGGAAGTGGAATCTGCTGCTCTCTTAATCTCATGTTTTACAAAGTTCAGTTCAGTCCCATCCTGAGTCTGAAGGAGAGATTATGGACATTCCTCAGAAGCTATGTGGGGAGAAAAGTGAGTTTGTTAAAGCTGCAATTCTTTTCTGGGACACCAGGAAGGCTTTTTAAATCCAAGCTCACTTAATTTTTCACTTTATAGACTATGTTAGAAAAATATTTAGGGGAACCTGTAGTCATGCCTTAACTATCATAAAATATTACCTGGAACCCCCCTTGCTAAATTAAAGCCCCAACTCCTAGTGATAAGTGGTGATGCTTAGCTTTTGTTCTCTTCTTTGCTCTCCTCCCAACTTGCACTCCACACAGGGTGGCAGTCAGATCCTCAGACTCACTCCACTGTGTTGGCACAGTGGCATGGCGTTTCATTTGGACTCCCTGGTCTTTGCTTCTGAGCCTTTTAAATAAAGATACTATAAGTAACCTTAGAACTAATACTCAAATAAGTATTCACCAAACACAAGTCAGTTAAATGCAAGTATCATAGTTGAAACATTCGCACATTTTACATAGCTTTTCTGTGATTCTAAATGGTGCATAAAAGTGACATTTAAGCCTGTTTGTGAGATCATACAACCTGAGGCAACGGGGATGAAGGAAGTCATTTAGCATTAGGCTATAAATAATTCCTCTAAAATGCTACCATGGTAATGTGGGATTCCCCTCTGTATGCTGTGAATACCCTTGGTTAATAAAGAAACTGGCTTGATGTGATAGGATAGAGGTGAGGAAACTAAGCTGAATGCTAGGAGAAAGGAGGTAGAGTCATGGAGAAGCCATGGAGCCATGCCAGAGACAGACATGCTGAAACTTTGCTGGTGAGCCACAGCCTCATGATGATACACAGTTTAATGGAAATGGGTTAAATTAAGATATGAGTTAGCCAGAAATATGCTTAAGCTATTGGCCAAACAGTATTGCAAATAATATAGTTTCTGTGTGGTTATTTCAGTGCAGAGCACCTGGGAACAAACAAGCGGCCTTACTACAACACCATGGCTATTCTAATGTGAGGAAACAGACGACCCCACTGCCTTAAACTTGGGAAATGGGTTATCTGTCTTCATATCAAGTCTACTGTAATAAGGCAGTGTAACAAGGATGTGTAATAGAGAAGTAAAGGACAAAAGCCTGGTGTGCATCAACTGATGAAGAGGTAAGTAATATGAGGTGATTATCAATGAGATAAAGAACCCTTCTGAGCACAGCACTAGGAAGCTGAGGTTGGAGGATAAAGAGGTCCACATCAACCTATGCTACACGGTCATAACTTATCTTAAGAAACAAAAATATTAAAGAATATGTAGTCCATATATACAATTAAAAACAATTCAGCTGATCTAAAGGATAAAATTTTGTTATTTACAAAAACATGAGTGGTAGTGGAAGGCAATATATTAAGTTAAAATCAGGAATAGAAACAAACACCACATGTTCTCATTCACCTGTGTACTATAAAAAAAGTTGACCTCTGAAACTGAGAATAGAATGGTAAGGGGAGAGTATGAGATGCTGGGGCAAGAACAGATAAAGTGGGGAGATATTATTGATATAATATAGTTAGAATGGGAAAAATATAATTTCTAGGATCCTATTCTACATTATTGTGACAATGAATAAAATCTTTCAAAATGCAGGAAAGGGGGAATATTTTAAATGTTTTATCAGAAAATAAATGATGAGTATTTGGAGAGATTGATATTTATAGCTAAGTTGAACATTACACAATAATTACATGTAGCAAAAATATTCCCAAGATATTTTTTCTGTTTTTACTTACACATAAAAAGAAATGATTCAGGCAACCAAATAGCATAGACAGATATAAAAACCATAGGAGGAACTGTGTCTTTTATCCAAGCCATAGTGACTCACTAGTTTTACCCACAGAAAGAGTGATGTAAGTCCTTGCAAAATTTAGAAATGGTTCAGTGTGTGTGTGTGTGTGTGTGTGTGTGTGTGTGTGTGTGTGTGTGTGTGTGTTTGTGGAGTGTGGAGTGACTGTTTTTGGACTCTTTGGGTGATGCTTTCAGACAAATTTAATATTTTCTATTTTCATGTCTGAGTCATGATAATAAGAGCACCTGACTCAGGCATGATTAGAAGCCAGCAAATGTGTTCTAGAGCTCCACCCCTGAAGTTCAAGTCACTGTGAACATTTCTGAAATGTGCTTACACCTGAGAGAAAACTGTATGTAGTCACCTGTCATTTCTAGTCACTGTGTGCACCAGTAATTTGACTTAGTCATTAAAGATGTTCCTGTATGATTTATTAGTTAAAACCCCAAATACGACGTGTTCACAAGTAACTTTGAAAATAATTAGATCTTGCACGTCAAGTCTTCATAAGTAGATACCTAATAAGCCCCACTTGTCAGAAGAGAGAGGCCACCTCATAAGGATGTAGCATGGCCATCTGCAAGCCAGGAAAAGGGCCCTCACCAGAATCTTTCCATGTTGCATCTGAGCCTTCTGCCTCCAGTACCAAACTATAAGGAAGAGACTCCTGATGGTGAAGTGATCCAGGCTTTGGTAGTTTTGTTACCATAGCCTTAACTAAAGCAATTTGATAACTAAAACTCATATTAATATATCATACTAATCCTTCCGCCTACTATCTATGCTTTTATTAGCTTTTTATCTACTGGGTTCCTACCTCTAATTCACCGAGATCATTGCCTGCTGAAATCCTAATAAAATGTTCTCACACATGGGGAAAGTTCAGATGAAAAGAAGAGGAGGGGGAGAGTGCAAACAGGAGGAAGACAGAAGAAGCATCAACAGAGAGTACAAGACATTGTACAAGTACAATGATCTTGATGCCTATGTCACTTCTTCCCCCATAGGACTTAATAGTCCTAAGTTGAACCGAGTTGAGAGTACAAAATGTAATTAATACCTCCAAACACCTAAATTAAAATGGAAAGATCTTTTGCCATGTTACTATTTCTTCATAAAATCTGTTTTGTTTTAAAGATATATTGATTTTTATGTGTATTGGTATTTTGACTACATGTATGTCTGTGTGACTGTGCCAGATGCCCTAGAACAGGAGTTACAGGAGATAGTATTGAGTTGCCATGAGGATGCTGAAAAGTGAATCTTGGTCCTCTGGAAAAGCAACAAGTGATCATAACATCTGCACCATCTCTCCAGCACATAGAATTTGCAAAATGCATTTAAAACATGAGTGAGTTATACAAGTGGGTTAGAAAAAAATCATTGCAAACCTTACATAAATTTCCTTAACTATGATGGTATTTTAGTGACCATTCCAAAAACTTCCATTTAGCACCTCTGTCTTTAAAGGAACTTCATAAAAAACAATTCCCATTCTGAGCCTATAAGTTCAGGCACAGTACTGCCAACCAAGGTCCATAGATCTCTTACTAAGCATGGGTATCACTCAGTAAAATTACATAACAAATGCATCAATATGGAAGTAGAAGCTTTATGTGACTGTACTCAGAGGTAAAGAACTACAGGAAACTAAGGAATATTGAGGGCAGAAGAAATAGCTTTCTCCAGGGAAGACCTCCTAAACCCATTACCCATTATCCAACACCAAGTGCTCAGCCCTAAAACCATACATACAAGTAACACTAGATGGATTGTTCAGTTTGTGTTTATATATTCACACACACAAACACATGCACACACACACACCACACACACACACACACACACACACACACACACCAGCAAATAAAATGAGGCCATGATTTTGAGAGGGAGCAAGAGGAAGGTATATGAGAGGTACTGTAAGGGAGAGCAGGAAGGGTAAGTGGCATACTTACATTCCAATTTGAAAGTAAATACAACAGATTCTTATAGCTATTAGTGTTGACAAGGTTTATGTTTACAGTCTCTCTGTCACACACACACACACACACACACACACACACACTCTAGTTGAGTTAAACTAGATACAGTAACTCAAATAATCAGAATCAAACTGTGCTAGGATTCATTTCTACACTTGCTGTAAAAGCTCTATTATTTGATTTGATTATAAATCTACATGCCTTGAATTCATACATGACCCTGGAAAAATGATTAGGTGTTTCTTAACTTTACCCCTCCTGGTATTAAGACTGGATACTGAATTAATTGCTAATAATACAAAGACATTTCCACTTCCTTCATGAGGTATTTTATTATTTATAAAAATGATCTGCATTTGAACTTCATCTGTAACTATAATGAAATTAAACAGTTAACTTATTGAATAAACTGGATTTTAAAATATCATCAGCGGGAATAATTGAAAAGTATTCAGCAATACTCAAGGCATACATAAGTAATACTTTCAGATTTAGAATAAAAACACATTTTTAAAAAATATGCTTCTTTGTATATGTTATGTTTTATTGAAATCCATTATGTATTGTGCCCACTTAAATTCTTAAAATTTATTTTACTCACTTTTTTATTTGCGTGTGTGCACACATGTGTGTGCTTGGGTATATATACATATTTCTGCATTGTGAACCTTGCATGTGTATATGTGTGTGTACATGTGTGTGCCTGTGTGTGTGTGTGTGTGTGTGTAGTTACTTGAATGCCATGATGCTTCTGTGGAAGTTCAAGAATAACTCTCAGGAGTAGCTTCTTGAATGTAAACTCTTGGAACCCATGGATTGATCCCAATTCTTCAAACCTGTTCACTGGCACAATTGCTGGCTAAGTCATTTCACAAGCTAACTCTACTCAATTTTCTATGTTTTTTTTTTAACCAGCAAGCACTATTTTGACATAGTGAACTAAATCACATATTAAATTTATTGTGTATATCTGAAACCTCTAGCTCTGAACCCATTTCTTAAAACTTGTCATGTCCCCCAGAAGTTCTTCTGAAATAGACAAGTACAAATCTTAATTTAGCTCCTGATTCGTGACAATTAAAATCTCACATTTCCAATGTTTCCATGAATTTAGATTTATAGAGAAAATTTATAGGAGTATTTTACTCCACTGAAGATATTTGAAGCTGGTTAGTATTTGTTAATTCATGAATATCTCAATTATATATATATATATATATATATATATCTGTGTTTAATACATATATATTATGCATACAAAAGCATGCAGATGCACATGATTGAAACTATCCTATTGTGGGACAATTGTCTTGTACCCTGTAAAAATGTTTCACTTGTATTGGTCTAATAAAATGCTGATTGGTCAGTAGTCAGTCAGAAAGTATAGGCAGGGTGACCAGAATAGAATTCTGGGAAGAGGAAAAGCTCAGTCTGCAGTTGTCACCGAGCAGCAAAGGAAGCAAGATGAGAATCCTTCACTGATATAAGGTACCAACAGATATGGCTAACACAGACAAGAATTATGGAAAAATTTAAGATGTAAATGTTAATTAATAAGAAACCTGAGCTAATAGGCCAACCAGTTTATTATTAGTGTAGTCCTCTATGTGTTTCTTTGCAACTGAATTGCTGCAGGTCTGGGTGGGGCAGAAACCTCTGACAACACTATCCCAAACATTAGCACATAGAAATAATCTAGAAATGTCTAAAAGTAGAAGCTGATGTGGATGGAACGACCAGAGATTTTCTGTAATAGTTTGGGTACTCATCTGTAATAGTTTGGGTACAAGTAATAGGCAAGCGTACTCATCATTTTAAAGCAGGTCTTTCACGTGTCACAATCTGAGATATATTGATATGAATCAGTCAAAAACTACAATGACTGGCATAGAAGCAGTATTTCTAGGACAGTGACTTAATTGAAAATGATGGATGAATATTGTGTCATAATGGACTTACATAGGCCCCGATGCCTTTCTCACTCATCTATAATTGTTATTGTTCAGACAATCATCTAATTAACCATGGACTCATATCTAAAATTGAGCATGATCTATTTTCTAGTCCTTATTAAAACATTCCCCTCCAAATGACTCTTTCATAAGGTAACCTATGGCTCTGGGACTTCAACTCAATTTGTCTTCAAACTCCTCAGCACTTCTCAATGGTGCCTCACTCATTAACTCAAGTGCAGAAGTGTGCCCTGTGATTTCCTCAGTAATAGCTTCGGGGGTCATTTTTCAAAATATGTTTTCTATTAGGGTCAGTAGGGAAGTCCATTTACCTGTAGTCGACTGGGATGCTCAACGCTGGTTATGATTCCCTCCCACGGTAAAGTTGTCAACTACTCAGCTCAGCATCAGCCTTAGAAGTTCTTCTTTTGCATCTCAAAACATTGAGAAAATGTAACTGGCTTTTTCCAGTCACCTGTCTATACATGTACACACAGATTGGAAATTCCTCATCCTTTTACTGTTTCTTCTAAGCTTCAGGCTGTAGTTCTATTCTTCATCATGTACAACCTAAAATCCTTATCCATATTGTTATCTCAAACAAATGCAGAAAATGTTTTCTGCAGTAAATCTCCTTTTAAAATACATTTAATTAAAATATAATTTCATCATTTCCTCCTTTCCCTTTGCTCCCACCAGCTCCATCTATGTATCCCCTTCACTCTTGAATTGATAGCCTTTTTCTTTGATTATTATTGTTACACAAATACATATGTATGTATTTGTATGCACAAATGAGTGGCTGAAATTTGATGATTTATTTTTGTTATTTTATGTACATTGTTTCAAGTCTTATCACTTTGTTTGGCTAACTAGTCAGGGTTCTAAGCCTTGGGACAGGTTAATTATCCCTCTCTCAGTAATCACTAATTGATTGTGAGACACATGCATTTTCCCTGCCCCTAATAACTGTCCTAACATTTCTATTGATGTTGTCATTGTTTACGTCTTGCTTATGGAGCCATTGCTAGGAGAGTTACATTCATACAGAACTTTCTGGTATTTCATCTCTCACAATCTTTCCTTCTCTTCAGCAATGCACCCAGAGCTTTGGATACAGGAATTGTTCTGCAGATGCATCCACTAGGGCTGGACTTCTCACAATCATTGCTCTCTGCATTACGTCCTCATTGTGGGCTTCATGTGAGGTTTTCTACTTGCTATAAAGAGAAGTTTCTTTGATGAGGGGGGCATAACTACTTTTATCTGTAGAGATAAAAATAAGATTAGAATGTAGTAAGGAGTTATCCTGGTTCTGCAAAGTAGTGGTAGTGGATTCTTTTCTAAGGTGCATGACCTTGCAAGCCCTGGGAAGTTGATAAGGCTTCTAGTGCTAGACATTATTTTTCTTCTGTTAAGTGGGCCTTAAGTCCATTTAGACAGCTGTTGGCTATCACCAACATGAATGCCACTATTGCACCTTTAAGGATATTCTGCCATGCTGCTCTCTGTTGTGGGTCATATGGGTCAGAACTGGGTAAGAATGTTAGTCGCTTCTCTCTCCTGGCCATAATTTTTTGTGGTGTCATAGAAATAAATTTTCTAGATAGAGATTTCTGGATTAGATCTACCCTAAATCTGTTGAATTCTCTATTCCCACATAGATAGTGTTTTCAATAATAGGACTTTATCTTTGACCTTCAATAGGCAAACTTGGGCAACAGTTATGGTCAATATTGTATGAGTTGGACTTAGACTACCCTGACAAGAAAACACTCGCCGGGCGATGGTGGCACATGCCTTTAATCCCAGCACTCGGGAGGCAGAGGCAGGTGGATCTTTGTGAGTTCGAGACCAGCCTGGTCTACAAGAGGTAGTTCCAGCACAGGCTCCAAAGCCACAGAGAAGTCCTGTCTCAAAAAAAAATCAAAAAAATAAAAAATAAAAAATAAAACACTCCTACTGAGATATTTTATAAGATAATACATATAAAATTGGAATAGGAATAAGGCGATAACTTCTTGTACAGTATGAGAAATATCCAGCACTTTGGAAAATTACATGATTCAGAACTAGACTGAAAACAAGGCCTTAGTTTGACATTTGTTCCAGTCGATAAAAAGAGACTAAGTGATTCCAAGTGCAGGTTAAATTTACTGCAAGAAGCATGAATTAGCTCAGGATTCCTAAGACTATGATTGGATTATTCATTGTTAATCAAGGTTATAGAAGTTTTCCTCCTTTCTCTATTTGTAACATTTCTATTTTACTAAAAATGACTTTAAGAACTGATGTAAAATATGGGTTAAAAAATTGTGACTTTTTATAATGCAAAAATTTTATAAGAAGCTTTGAATTATGTGAGGGCACTTACTGTCTGCTTAAACACCAATGTAGTCATTATGAAAAGTCAAGGATCCATAAAAATTAAACCCTATGAGAAGATGACATTAATACAATAAAAATTAGTTTTTGGATTACTAGTATTTTACTTATCTAACAAGTATATAATAAAATATACTCTTATAGGAAATGAATGGAAAAATGACCATTTGTATCTTTGGAAAAATCCTCATTCAGAAAGAAAGTGGTGAAATCAGAAATATCTACCTGAAATTACTTTCCTACAGTGAATGTAAGAAACAACTACCACAAGTGTTTCAATGATGTACAAAGTAGCCGGAAAAGGAGAAGATAGATGTGCAAATGACAGGTGAAAGCAATGTGCTGAATGCCGCCAACAACATCTTATCCTCAGTTCTCACTGCAGGATGGCAGCATCTGAAGCCTTGGTACATGTTTCCAATAAAATTTGAAAACATTGCTATAATTGTTATTTTATATTTAGCCTTTACTCATGAACTAACGTAGACTTACAGAACACTAGAGTTAGGTCAGTCTTTATTCATTCCCAGTTTTAGAGGTGAAACCAAATTTCACTTATTTTTCAGAGCATTGGTCAGTTGACCAGTCTTATGCCAGAATTTATAATCACAAAAAAAAAAAATCAAAGCTCAACCAAGCATGTAGGAGAGGATGGTGCACATTAGGCTACTTTTGAAAAGTAAAAGTGACCTCACACAAGGGTTTTCCTCTGTGCAGGGATGGTGATTTTCTGTGGATGTCCCTGTTTAACAAGTTCACTGATCAGACATGGATTTCCCTTCCAGGGGTTGTGGTTGCTTCTCAGCCTCTGAGAAGTTCTAAGACACCACCCATTCACGTGTCTTTAAAATATTAACACAAAGAACATCATAACATATGAGCATACTTGCTGTCATTAAATAATACTTGTGAACACCTACATATTGGAACAAAGATAACACTATTGAGATAAGAGGCAATTTTTAAAAAAATCATTTAATTTAAATACTGTATGCCAAAGATGCTAATTATGCTGTGGATTTCTATGCCTGAATTAATTACTCTACTTCACACAGAGAATTGCGATAATCAAGTTTTCCACGTCACTTTCACATTCCTGTGTGTCATGAAGTCTGCTCCAGGATCTCCAAACTTGTCGTCCACTGTATGTGTATCAAAACTACAATCCACTGTAGGTTTCCTAATCTGATCTGTGGTCCACTGTTGGTATGTTCCAAACCACGATCCTCTGTTGATCTGCTAATCTGATCTGTGATCCAATGTACATATGTTGACTGGAACTGTAATCCACTGTAGGTGCTCAGACTTGCAATTGCAAACCCCAAAACCTCTAGAAATTTCCCCCAAATCTCATTTTGAAGCAAAATATGATGTGAAATGTGCTATCTGTGCCACTTAACATGATTTTCTATAAAAATTATTTAGTTAGTTACAGTATTCTGCCCAAGGCATATTGGGGAGTGATACATAATGCATGGCATACAAAAAAAATCACCTTTTCAAATCATGAAATATTGTGAATTCTTAAGTCCAGAAGCTTTCCATGAGGGACATGAAATCCTATACAGTGCTTGTAAGAAGTCTAGAAAAACTCAGGTGCTATGATTTTATCTGGTAGATTGATGAGTACGTCAAGTCCTACACTGCATTTTCAAATGATTAAAATGTCTATTTCAAACCAATCCACAAAATAGCTTGTCACTAACAGGGGCTTACTATTCTGACAGCTATTGATGATACATACAGAATTTACATGTGACCTTCACTTTCTATTGAGTCTCTGCTGATGTTTGTTTCCACGCATTGGCAATAGGGTACTTCTAGGTGAGGCCAGTTAATTACAAGGATTCAGCAGAGAAACAAAGTAGTTTTTAAATAACATTAACTTAACAAAATCAGTTGCCTAACTACCAAGCTGTTATTACCCACATTTATGAAAAGTTGGTGAGTTGAACTTATAGGAACACTAAATTCTTGCTAATGAGTACATTCCTGCCAGCTTCCTTCTAAACCTGTAAAACTTAAGGCGCTTTACAGGAAAGCCCCAGGAAATGTGCCGTTTCATCTCTTTGCCTGTTTGAATTCTCTACACTCCATTTTTTTTCTGTCTGGGGCTAAAATAGAAACTAAGTAGTGGTAGGTTTAGGTAATTTTCAGACTTGAAAATTGAAAATACA
>JAQHUG010000001.1:20846134-20896753 GCA_028555095.1 Dicrostonyx torquatus | reverse complement strand
TTCCTTTCTCCCTTCTACCCCCCTTCCTTTCGCTTACCCCCTCCCCCAATCCCTACCACCACCCCCATCCCCACACCCGTGCTTCCAACATTTTAATCTTTCTTAATATAACATTCTCATTATATATATGAACTTTTAAATTATCAAAGTCCAAATAATTTCATTATTGATCAAATAATTTTCTTTTTTATAGATTATATATTTTCCTCACCTATTTACATATTTATTAAATTGTTTAATGCTAAAATAAAAAGAACAACAGAAATCAGAAATCAAACAAAATGAATAGTCAAATGCCTAGAAAAATGAGACTATTTATAAACTGGTTTATTTACATATACAAAAAATAGTTTTAGGAATCCTTTAGATAAGTAAGCACTGTCATAATTGTCCTTTGTAGTCTTTACAACTCTAGGAATAGTTGTTATTTTCATATGCTTTATAAGAAACACAAGTAAACCTACAATTAATTACATAACACAAAACAAATACCTTTTCTCTATAATGTGTCTGCATAGAGGTCAGCCTGTACATCTCTTCAGGTAGACACTGTAGGAGTTAGCTCCTCCTTTCTTTCTTTCTTTCTTTCTTTCTTTCTTTCTTTCTTTCTTTCTTTCTTTCTTTTTTTCTCAAGACAGGGTTTCTCTGTAGCGTTAGAGCCTGTCCTGGAACTAGTTCTTGTAGACCAGGCTGGCCTCAGACTCACAGAGATCCACCTGTCTCTGACTCCCAAATGCTGAAATTAAAGGCCTGCACCCACTGCCACCCAGCAAGCTCCTCATATCTTGGTGGTAATTTTCTCTGGCATGTTAAAGCCCAGAAATGCTAATCAAGAATGCCTCTTTAGCCAAATCATTCTCCTTAAACCCAGTAAAGACTATAAATTCCTCCCACTGGATACAAGAGTTTATCACTGCATAAGAAACTTTAACTCAAACTTTTGCACAGATCCCATCTTTCTAGAAAAGTACACTTGTGAACTATCTCATGAAGTTCTTATAAATTCCATATTTTTTGAAAATTAGTACATGATATCAAATGCAAATGATTCTCAACTACATCTTAAGAAATTAATCATGAAGAGAACCAAAGTGTAAAGCACAAGCTGAATAAATTAAGCTGCTATGGATGGGCGCTCTATTAGTGCTAGGTAGGAAGCCAAACATAAGATCAAATTCACTCTGCTGGAAAGAATAGATAATTTGACAATATTACACACAAACACACACATACACACACACATACACACACACTGATTGTACAGGCAGTGATCCTGTGGCCTAAACAAACACAAGACGGGAGCTGAGCTTACCTTAGACACAAATAAAATAAATGCAAATACATTCAGGAAAATCTTTGAGATGCTAGTTAAAAAACCTGAGCTCCTTGGAAGTTGATAGTACCCATCCCCAAGTGCAGATTTGGTGCCCTCAGAAACTTGGCTCTTGAACTTCAACTGTAAAAAGTATAACCCCTCAGTACAAATTCTCCTTGTTCCTCGGTATCTTAGGTTGCTGGTCTACAAAGTGGGGGGAGCAGAAGAAGGGAATAGGGTTTGGAGGCTGTAGATATGATAGAAATAGCCCTCTGGAATATGACTTCGGTGAATCAGCTCAACTTTATTCCACAGTATTGGAAATATATTGAATTAGGAAGCTTGAGGACAAAGCTTAACTTGCATAGTGGCATGCTGCTATCATAAGGCTTCATATGCAACAGCAGAGTCCTATAGCAAAACTTCTAGCACAAGTCTTAGTTATCATACATGCAGCAGATGGAAGGCTTCTAGCAAGAAACTGCATTATGAGTCACACGCAAGACAAATCAGGCATCCAGCCTTAGAGATACCTTTCAGACAAGGTTAGTCCTCAGGGCCTAGAGACATTCTCCAGATAAGGGCAAGTAGAGAGCAGGAAGTCTCACAGGGGAGGGTCCCTGATGTTGCTGAACTTTGGAGAGAGCTGCCTGACCATAAAAGACTGCAACCTCTGACCATCAAGTCTTCCCAACACAGATAAATGACAGAACAGTGTGGGCTTTGTCTTACAGGAGAGCCCATGCTGACAGCTGAGAGACTCCAGCTTTTCTGGAACTCAGAGCATGCAATTCTAGCTGAGGAATTCAACTAAGACTGATAAACTCCAAATTCCAGCAGCTACTACCCCAGGTTCAGAGGTACTTACAACAGCATCAACTGGAGAGACCTTACACTCTTCCCACCAGGAAAACAAGGGGATTGATAGTATGTTCTTAATTGTTTTGTTTTAGGTCTCATCTTTCTTGATTAGATTTTGTGATTATTCGTCTTTATGAACTTCTATTTTGCTATGTTCTCTATATTCCTTCTCTCACCTATAATCCATACATGTTCCCTCTCATTGCTGTTTGGTTTTTATTTTCTTTCATTCATTCTTTCCTCTTTCTACTTCTAATTCTAATCATCTTTACCTTTAATAATACTTAAACTCCATTTATCCTAACTGTACCCTGACTCTTCTGTTTTGTGGACCTATTGTGAGTAACTGAAGCATCCAATTATCTTTTATTACATTTTAATAATGAGTTTACTATAAAAAAAACCTTTGTTCCTGTTACTGCTATTTCCCTCTCCCTTCTAAATAGTAACAGGGGACATAAGTCTAAGTGAATACTACATAATAAGAATGTTCAAATAAATTACAACAAAAAGAATAGAAAAGGGAAAATATAATAATTGAAAGGCAACCCACTCTAAAAGATGTGCAAACCATTACATATAAGCATAAAATATAGGAAAACAAGCCTATATGTCTTCAAAGGGATAATGAAATTGCTGGAATTCCACAAAAGTGCTTAAAGTCCTACTTTTGCAAATGTTTAATGATGTCTAAGTGTCAAACAAGCAACAAAATAAGGAATTCAATTAAACATCAAGATATGGTCAACAATGTATATGAGAAAATTGAAAAAATTGCAGAATAATTAAATAATAAGGAGGGAAAATTTAGTAAGGAGATTAGATTCTAAAATGGGACAAACAAAGGTTAGAAATTGTCAATCACCAAATAATAATTGAAGAGGAAAGCATCACTAGTGGGCTAACTGAAGTAAAATAAGCAATATTTAAATGGAAGAAAATGTTGAGGAAATACTATGCTTAGAATATAGAAAAGATAAACACAACCAAGCATTATCACAACATACAAGGGGTCTTAGACATTCTGAAGAAATGAATATATAAAACATAGAGTGAAAGAAGGTGCAGGGATAAAAACTTAAGGCACAGAAAAAATATTCACTTCCTCTCCCAGGTGTAGAGGAAGATATGGCAGTGAAGTACAGGAGACTTTAAAGACCTCTAATATGTGTGACCAGAAAAGTCCCTCTTTAAGACATATCATTGTTAACACACAAAATATAAAAAGTAAAAAACAAAATCAATGAAACATACAACAAATGCTCAATTAAGGTCTGAAAAAGAAAACGATTTTACTTATAGTATCAAAGGTAATATCAGACTTCTTATCAGAAACAGTAAAAGCCAAGCGTAAAATGATAAACTTTAAGCCCTGAAATTAAATAGCTGATGCTATAGAGATTTGCACTGGTGTGGATCTAGGTTTATTGATACAAATTTAAAGTCAATTTTATGTTAAAGTTAAAACCTTCCTTTGCATTTAAACAGAAAAGGGCAGATGATGTGGGATTCCCCTCTGTATGCTGTAAATATCATTTGTTAATAAAGAGAGTTGGCTTGAGCCTATAGCAGGGCAGAACACAGGTTGAGAAAACTAAATTGAATGCTGGGAGAAAGAAGGGCTAAGTAGGGAGGAGGATAGAGCTCCCTCTGGAGACAGACATCCTGAGACTTTGCTGGTGGGTCATAACCTTATGGTGATGCACGGATTAATAGAGATGGGTTGAATTAGGATGTAATTGTTAGTCAAGAAGAAGCTAGAGGTAATGGGCCAAGCAGTGATTTAATTGGTATAGTTTCTGTGTGATTATTTCAGGGCTAAGCAGCTGGGAACCAACAAGCAGTCTCACTCCTCTCCAGCAAATAACTGCCACTTATAGTTATGATATTCAGTAAAGATATTTTTTAAAGTTTATACAGACATAAAACTCTGGCAAGTTAAGTACAATGTAGAGCAATTTATGACTACAAAGCCAGAGGATTACAGAGGATGCTCACAGGTATTCTACACATAGCGAAAAGAGAAAGATTATTAGAGCACAAGAACATGGAAAAAAGTGAATGATATGGGAAGAATGCATTAATAGATGGGGATTAGGAAAGAAATAACTATGTCCAACTTTGCAAACCCAAAAGATAATTAAGAGGAAAGAAACAAACAAACAGTATGCAATGAAATGAAGAAAATTATCAATAAAATTATAGGAATCAGCAAATGCCTGTCAAATACTAATCATAAATGTTAATAGTCCCAACTTTTAATTAAAAGATGAAGACTACTTAATGGATCCAGTCACAGAACCCATGTGTATATAGCTTGTAGGAGTAGGAATGAAGGAAAGACTCAGAGGAATGAATCCTACATAGTGTGCAAATGGCAGAAAAATTGTTATCCTATATTCAATAAAGTCAACCTTCATGCAAGATAAGGATAAATGCATATTAACAAAGAGAACAGTCCATTGTGGGGAGTTTATTATCATAAACACATATTCATCAAATATTTGTGCAGCTGCTTAAAAAAAAAGCAAAGAGTACTGAACCTAATAGGATGTATAATCCATATACAGTATATAGTGTGTATGACTTCAATACACCTTTCTCATTAATATTGCAAGTACGCACAAAAAAGGAAAAACACAGATCAGACTTAAACTGTATCCTGAATCAAATTGACTTATCAGACAGTGACAGAATAGTTCACCTTACAGCTTCAGATTCACATTTTTTTTTTTTTTGGGCAGGCTACATCATATTACTTCACATTCTAGGCCACAGGCAAGTCTTAAAAAACAGAAAAATGTTAAAACACAAAGCAACTGTTTTATAAGATCCATATTCAGCTTTTCACAGTGGGAAATTCCAAAACACTAAATCTTTTACAGAACATCTAGTAATCATGAAACCCTAATATATAGTTTCAGGCATAGTGTAAAGTCATGCACCAAATTTTCCAGGTCAGTGTTGTACCGTTAAAGATAAGCATAAAGATCCTAGAAACTAATAATGATTAGAAGCAGAGATAGAAAAGGTTATAGGCTTTGTGCTTTGGGCCACAACCAGCTCCCAAATCTTGGCACAGAGACTTAATAGTTTTGAATGCTCAGCCTCACTTAGGCTTCTTTAACTTAAATTAAACTTGTTTTCTTTATCTAACTTTTGCCTCAGGGCATTTTCACTTTTCTTTCTGTGTGTGCTACTCTGTGTCTGCTTCTTCCATGTTTGGCTGGCTGATTGCTGCCTGGCTGGCCCAGGTTTCTCGCTATTTTTTCTTCCTCGTTCTCTCTTCCTTTTTCTTTCATTCTCCCCAGCCTACATTTCTCCTCCTACTTATTCTATCTGCCTGCGAGCCCCTCCTATCCTTTCTTTTTCTAGCTATTTATTATCTGTTTACTAGATGAGTCAGGTGACTTAAACAAATGTAACACATTCTACAATCTTAAACAAATGAAGCAGAAACATGTGTAACACAACTTTACACAGTTAAGTATTATTTGAATAATCAAATGTAACAGATTTTTGCCCAGTTAAAATAATACCCCACAACAGAAAAATATAATAGAAAGTGATGTATTAATTCTTCATCATAATAAACACATAATTTTTGTAGTACAATATTTATAATAGAAACTGCCTGAAAATACTGCATGCTAACAGACGGTATGATACACAGTAGGGTGGGAGCAGAGAAGGGCAGAGCCACAGGCCGATACCAGGAGCCTTTCAATAGACTGCTGGATGGACTGTATCTGCTGCTTTAGCTGAGAGCCTTCTTTCATGGTAACAGAACAGGCGATGGCAGGTCTGGAGACCTCACAGGCCCATCCTAGGGCCTGCTTGGAGCACACAAACGCGTAGAGGACATTCTTGTCTTCACACAGCAGTGAGAGGTGCAGGATGATCTCCAACGGCTCAGCGTCTGCTGACATCACCATGAACTCAGAGATGCCCCTGTTGAGGGTTTTGGTGGCTTCATTGGCTCCTTTCTGAAGCTGCTGAACAAGGTGAGATGGGCATCTGCTAGGGGATAGGCCTTCGGACTCACGTCAGGCTCTGTCATGGCAGAAGTGCGCCGGCCTCGCCATGGTTCGAGAACAGCCTAGCTCCGACAGACCAAAAGCGCAGCACGGAAAGAAGAGCGGAAGTCCATAAACACGTAATTTTAAAGTAATCAAACATTCAAAAACTTACACATAATGAAAAAATTTACATAATTTAACCAATTTGGCATTGATAGTCAATCTTGATTAACAACTTCTTTTGATTTAGAATACCCATGGAGAAAAATTTTGGGTCATGTCCAGTGAGGGTTTTCCAGGTAGGCTAATTGAGGTGGGAAAACACAACATAAATGTGGCCAGTACTAGTTCATGAACTGGATTTCCAGGCTGATTAAAATGGAGGAAGTGAACTACACACAGCTTTCAATACTTTCTTCTTGCTGACTGTGGATACAATGTGATCAGCTGCTCTCGCTTCTGGCCACCATATTCTATGCCATGATGGACAGAAACCTCTGCGACCGGAAGCCATCTAAAGCCTTCCTCTTGACATTTCTTTAATCAAGTATTTTATCTCAGCAATACAAGTAACTAACACAATGGCGATTAATTTACACAATGTATTGTAATTAATGAGTATTTTACCGCATGAGGACCACAGATCACTCAAGTATTTAACATGCAATGAATCAGGGATTTTTAAATTTAAGAATTAAATGAGGCAAGCATAAAAGAAAGGGCATCTTATCTTACTGTTTTTATTCTGAAAGTGCTAAGTCACAGAAAAGTGGTTGCATAAACATTTATCTTATTATTATTATTTAGCTTAATCATGTTATTTATCTGCTGTCATATTTGTTTTGCCTCATTCTACACAGATTTTGTTTGTTTGAACCACTAGGGAGTCTGCAGCCACTGTAACAATTCCCTATCTGTCTGAAAAACTTAAGATACGCTCTTATATAAAGGAAATACTGAAAACACACTGAAAGCATTATAAATAGTTCGATAGGAATTTCTAATATAACTATCTGCAGTCCACAAAATGTGTATGCTTTCTTCATTTCTTCTATCCAGGTTTCTGAGGCTACTTCACACACTACATGTCATTGTTCTCACCCCCTTTTGTTTCTTTAATTCTTTAAGGTAACCAGATCAGCAATCTTTGTAAAATTTCAACCTTCTAGACTAATACAATTTCTATTGCAGAATTATTTACATTTTCTTCTCTTCTGAACCTAGTAAATAGGAAGCAAGTTCTGAAAATGTCTCCTGATCTAGGGTGCACATCACTGAAAGGCTGATTCATACTTCAAGGCTGGTCAAATTACAGCTACAAAATAGTGACTTGTCTGAGAGCCAGGGAAGACAAGTTCTGTCAGTGTAGCCGTTGTCACAACTGTGCATCCCATCTTTCTATCTCACTTTTATCATTAGAAGGTATATGTAACCAGTCAGCCACAGGAAGTGTGTGGCATTCTATGAATGATGCCTTCTCTAAAACTGTTTTTATCCCTCAACCTAGCTTCTTAAGGAAACATCTAGTCTCTTAATTACATTGCTGGCTCTAACGAAACCTATTTCCCCAAAAATGTACTAATTTGCTTCTTATAGCTTTTCCCTTTTCACCTAAATAATAAGTTTACAGCCATGAGGATTATATTTCTCTTCTTAAGGAACAATAATTCTTCCAGTTGTGACTCTTTGTTAAATTACATATCTACTCCCTCATGACGAATGTTTTAGCAATTTGCTTGTAATTAACCTCACATATATATGCATTTAAGTCTCAAGTAATCCAAATAACTGAAATGCTTTGTGAGATTTTCATGTTAATAAACAGAGTGTCAGCTCAAATTATGCACCGCTCATCTCTTCAACTCAGACCTGCTTCATTCTCAAATGCACAATGTTCCGTGCTATTCATTATTAAAATAAGTCACTTATGCCCCAAAATTTCCTCACCAAATTACTCTGTAGCTAAGACAACAAAAATATTTTTTAAAAATATCTTTTATTACTTCTGCTAAAATGCAAGATAGAAAGGGTAAAGTATTGTTCAGTGGAAAAACACCAGTCTGAAGGTGGAAGAGAAATCAGCTTCTATTTCCTTTCATTCCTAGTCCCATGGGCAAAGCTCCTATCCTACCATTCATAATCTGAAGCTAAGAAAGCCACATGCCTATCCCAAAACACTTAGTTATTAACATCCTTTGTTATGTGCTCTAGATTCTTATAAATAATTTAACAAATATTTGATTTAGGTATAGCAATCATGGTCAGAAGTGTAAACATATCACAATAAGTTATAAGAATATCTCTTTGCTGTAATATATAGCTCACTGACACAAAACTAGACATCCAGAGCGCTGATTGCTTTCTTGGGCTAAGGAATACTAAGAGTAACACATGCACCATGTATCTACATTTTATGAAATGAAAAAAGAATTTGCATTGGTCAAATAGCATCTCTAACATGGGAATTCCATTCCAATGAATGGTACTGGAGATGTTTTATTCACAGTCAAAACACAGTCAGTAAGGGAACATGGCAATGACCATGAAGTAGATTGTGGTCTGTAAATAGCAAAAATAAAAGCAATGAAATAGTACCTTAGTATCTGTTGATGTAGAAAAGCTGCCCAACTTCCTTAGTCCTCACACAGAAAACCTTTCTACCTATAAGGTTCCTGGTTGTGACATAAAGAACATTCCTGGAGATCCTGAGGAGTGTTTGTTAAGCAGACCCCACATTTTTATTGCATGAAGAATCCGGAGTGTTCAAAAAATGACATTGCTATTCACCAACAGGTGAAGAGTGTAATAAGTGAAAAGTAGAAGATAACAAGTAGACTGTGGCAAGTCTAAAGAATAGACTGTAGCAAGTCTAAAGAGTAGACTGTAACAAGTAGACTGTAGCAAGTCTAAAGAATAGACTGTAACAAGTCTAAAGAGTAGACTGTAGCAAGTCTGAAGAGTAGACTGTAACTGTATGAGACTAAAGAGTAGACTGTAACAAGTGAAATTTAGCAGAACGTTTATACCTACACTGAAGCAAGTCATTACTGATGCTGGTATATTTCCAGTGAACTGAGTGTTTAGAAATGTTTGATAACTTATGCAAGAAATTTAAATTATGTGAAGATTTTGAACAGCTAAATGATACAGAAGTGCTATAAAATCCAAAGTCTTTCCCTTTATACATTTTACCATTTTATTGAGTCTATGCTCTTGCATTTTGGCTCTGAGTTCGACACATCTATGTGACTCTGTGGGTTTGCCTCCCTGGCTAGCTTTTAGATAGTAAATTACTAGTGAAGAAGAATGAATTGCCTGCTTCCCTGATTCAAACTGAACTACATTTGAATGTCTCCTTTATATTCTGAGCTAACCTGTGAGATCAAGCAGAGCCAAGGGCTGGAGGAATTGACCAACCATATTAGGTAACAGACACTTCAATTTCTTTGTCATGCTTCCTCTGCCCCTAACCACTTTCCCATACATTATTAGGCTGTTAAACTACTCCTGTAATTATGTGCTTTGGAAGCACTAAATCTCAAACAGATATATAGGGCACATTGGTAAGATATTCCCTCTTCTACAAATCAGAAATGGATCCTCAATGAAATCCCCTGTTAGGAGTTCCAGGAGAATGTTAATGGTGAGCTCCCATGCACTAGAGCACTTAAGGGAAAAGGGAATTTGACACTGAAGTCAGGGAAGTCCGAGTTCAAAAATTTCAGTGTCAACTGTTTGTCATATTAGACAAGTGAATTATTCTCTCCAGTTTAGTTTATCTGTGTATATTAACAGGAAATAACAAAATGACTTTCTGGGTTTTCTTGAAGAGTAATAGAAAGAGTTTACCACAGGGCTCCATACATAACAGGTATTTCTAATACTCGTATCCAACATTAAAAATTTTTAAATTTAATCTTAAGCCCTTAAGTGAGAACTAGCTGGATATTTTATAATTTATCACAAATAAAATGAATCAAGGTTTACAAGTTAGCTCAGAAGTTGTATGTTTTAGATGGTATTTTTCTCCATAGAATGTCTTCAGTTTTCCAACATAGCTTGGGAATGCTCTCTTATTCCTCAGACTTTTTGTAGTTTTTGTTTGTTTGTTTGTTTGTTTTTGTTTTTTTCAAAAGTAAACTCTTGTCTCTCCATCCATTGATTTCTATTATGTTTAATTTATGCAGGGAAAAAAAGTTTGATAGTCATCTGTACCTTATTAGAATTTTTATCTACCCAAAACCTAATTGTTGGATGATATTAGGAGCCTTTTGCCCTAATAAATAATAATTTATTACAGGGGATCAGCAAAGACCTTTGACTTAGAATGTTTAACAGAGCCAGCTAGGGCTATTGAAGTAACAAAGATATGGAGGTCATTGTCTCAAGGATGTTTGCAGAGATTCCCCTCTTCCTTAGTTAGCTATCCACAAAAGAATGTTTCCATTTACACAGGTGTGCTAGCTAGCTAGCTAGCTAGTTGTTTATTTACCCCCAGTTCCTGCTCTCTGCCTTAAGTCCAGACCCCCAGCCAAGCTAGGCTGTCCATTTCAGAGATATACGTACTGGTATTGTTCCTTAATAAAGTGAAACCTTGACAAGTGAACTTTGCTTGGTCTCCTTCCTTTCTCTCGCTCATGATTTNCACAGGTGTGCTAGCTAGCTAGCTAGCTAGTTGTTTATTTACCCCCAGTTCCTGCTCTCTGCCCTAAGTCCAGACCCCCAGCCAAGCTAGGCTGTCCATTTCGGAGCTATACATACTGGTATTGTTCCTTAATAAAGTGAAACCTTGACAAGTGAACTTTGCTTGGTCTCCTTCCTTTCTCTCGCTCATGATTTTCAGGTAGAAGCCTCTTTGGAACCTGAATAACTGGACCCGCAGTTCGGGTGCAGGATGACATTAAAGAAAAATGCAGTTCAAAGTATTTTCAATGAAGTACTTTAACGTCTTCAACCCACAAAGTTATTGCAGCATTTGTTGGCCCTCTTACTGCAACACTGTCCACTGTTTATAATTAGGTCTTTTTTTTAAAAATTTTTTACCAAAAATAGATTCTTCTCTCATACAATACATGACCACAGTTTTCCCTTCCTCCACTCCTTCCAGTTTCTCCCAACCACCACTGTCCCCAAGATTTACCCCCTCTCCTCTGTGGACATCAACCCAGATACAGATTCTTCAAGCAAATTAAATTAATCAAAATAGATTTACCAAGATTTCTTTTTAGTTACAAAAATTTCACTTCAAATTTAAGTCATATAACATACTATAGTTGACTGCAAATAGGCTGCTTGAGACCATGATCTACATATAAAAAAGTAACTGATGTCTCCAAAGGTCAGTGTTTTTCCTTCTTTGATTCTTTTCTCCATGAATGAGCTAGGTCCTGTGCATCCTCAGATCCTGTGGTTGTTTGATTGACAAAATATTTCCCAGAGGCTAAGGTATTTGAATAATTGGTTCCCAGTTAGCAACACTGTTTGGGGAGGTTATGGAAACTTTAATTGGTCAACTTGACTGGAAGAAGTATGTCACTGAGTGGAGGCTTTGAAAGTTCATAGCATTGCCCCAATTCCAGTTTTTTTCTGTTTTTTGTTTGTGGTTAAGGATGGATTCTCCCAGTTTCCTGCTCTAGCTGCTTGCTGTTATGCCACCTTATGTTATACTGTTATCATTGTAGAGTCTGCCTATAAAAACATAAACCAAAACGTTGTTATTTAAGTTTTCTTGGTCATTACATTTTATCATACCAATAGAAAACTAAGTAATACAGGTCAGTCCTATACTTTTTATATTCACAAAGGAGCTTTGTATAAGAGGAGATACTGTAAAAGAAAAAGAAGTTGTTTTTGGACTCTGAATATCAATTCTCTGCATAAACCCTTGTTCTACTACTTGGTAATAGTGTGATCATAAAGGAAGATGATTGACTTCTTAGTATCTTATTTTCCTCATGTTAAATTGAATATTGATATTAATAAAATCATAGATTTGGTTAAAAATAAACTTAATATTTGGAAAACATTTTCACTAAATTCTCAAATACAGAAAAATCACCTAAATATTGAGCAAATCAATATTAACAAGATTATAATCCAGAATATGACATGTAGTAGATATGAGATTCATTGGAAAGACCTAATAAAAATTCATAAATCAAGAAAGTCAAGGATTATCATAACAGGAGGATCATGACCATTAGAGTGTTAGGGCCATGAGAGGAGGTTGGGATGAAAAACATTCAGACAAGAAATCACAGCATATTCAAAATTATCTATTTTAATACATAAAAATAAATTTGTTCAGTTTCTTAGAACACAGCAAAAATGCAAAGCAAATAACAAGAGGTAATTGGGTAGATCAAGGTTATTTGCCAGTGTGAGCAGCATTTGCAATCACAAGAGAACACACTAGAAAGGATGACTAATTAAGAAAAAGTTTAAAAAATCAAGAATAGAAGGGTTTATTTTGTCCCAAAATATAATTCGTTCTCATATTTGATATAGGCTAACCCAGAAACAATTTAGAAAATTCTGCTTGTACTTTGTCTCTGGCTAGAATCCTGAATGTCATGCTAATTTTGTTCTTGGTTTTATTTTGTAAAAATTAATGAAGAAAATTACCAAACATTGAGAATAATCAATAAGCCATCATAAATGTCAATACTATAGAACTTCAAGTAATCCAGAATAAGTACATTGCACCACCAATAAGAAGAAGGTTCTGGCAAATTGATTTAAGTGAAAAAATAAAGGTTAGGGCTTCAATGAAGCTCACTATAAAAGCATTTTCCTATCTTGCCTCAGCACTGAAAACAAATAAATAAAGGATTAGGAAAAGTTATGGCAATGTAGCAATAATGGTGGACAAGATACTTCAGTGGGTAAAGGCATTTACCTCCATGTTGGGGGCACAGAGATCCATGTACTCAGAGAGAAGCCCTAAGAGAACCAGGAATGCTAATCATACAAGGGTGTCTCCTCAATGGTGAAATAAAATCAAATACCTACATTCCATCCAGAAAGCTGAGAGTAGATTTTGTTAAGGACCTGGTAACAATTTTGCTATCTGTGGAAGCAGACCTCACCCACTTTTTACTATAGAGGCAGACCTTACCCTAATTCCTGAGAATGGTTATCCCAGATTGTCTCTCTAAGCCATTCCCCGTCTGTAGGGGAGATGCTCCATGTATTTTATGACCTGATGTCTTCTATTCTTTCGGTCAGAGACCACACAAGATTCTAGGCCTGTTAGCCTAGAACCCCGGGGCGTGGTCACATGTGCTTTAAACGGAGTTTCTATGTAGTAACACCTTAAGATTTTTTGTGCACCTGGAACTGGATTAATTGGACTTATTGTTGTCAGGAGACCCTTCCCAAATTGCACTGTTTTAAATATACTGACAATGAACTGCCTGACATTCAACTCCCTGAAGTCTGATCCAGGTTGACAAAGTCAGTCTGCACCAGGTTTTTATTCTTATCTCCTCCTGGGTTTTCATCTCTAACTGGATACCTGCAGGGAGTCCAGTACAACCTCCAAGTTGTACCTTAGTACAACCTTTAGAATGCATGGTGGAAAGAGAGAGCTGACTCCTGAAAATTGTCTCCTGACTTTCATATGTTTTCATGGCACCTGTATGCCTGCACATGCATGAGCATGCAGCCCTCCAGCTCACCAAAATTTAAAATAAATTTTAAAAACATAAATGATCTTGTAATCTGAGGCAAAACATATATTTACCAAAATCCACTTTGCAAGTAGGACCTAGATATTTATACAGTAGTTACACACCGATGGCTATTTCTTCTCAAAAAGTTATACTCAGAATTGAATATATGCTGAAAAACTATATAGAAACCAAGCTTGCTGTGACACCCTATTAGTCCCAGTAACACTCAAGAGAATGGAGTTCAAGGCCAGCCTGGAAAATATAGCACGAACCTTGTTTCAATCAAACACAAACTGTTGTATTAGTCATGGCTCTCTAGAGAACAGAGTTGATAGACTGGATATATATTAAAAGTTGACTTTTAATTTTATCTATCATCTATGTTATCTATGGAATCTATGGAATTATATAACATGGCATAAATGTGACAGTCAGGGATCACCTTGTTAGACATGGTTCTCTGTACTCTCTTTCCCCAATGTGGGTCCCAGGGATTGAATTCAGGTCATCAGCTTGTATGCATGTAGAGGAACTCATTCCTACAGTGGGCAGGTGGCTATATCCTCTGCCTTCTAAGACTGTCATTCTAACTGGTGATCTACTCTTTGTAGGATGTTTTGTCTTTATAGGGCACTTGTCTTTAGTCTTGAGACTGCCAGCCTTTGGATTTAAGATGTGTGATCAAATCTACACTCTCTATCTCACTGACTGTAGGTCTTAAAACTTATCTATCTACATGGTCCATAATCTCTGTGTGTGTGTGTCTCTTTCTCTCTCTCCCTCTCTCTCTCTTCTCTTCTCTTCTCTTCTCTTCTCTTCTCCTCTCTTCTCATCTCTTCTCTTCTCTTCTGTTCTCTCTTCTCTCTACCTATCACACTCATGTACACACACACATGCACACACACACACACACATACAAACACACACACACCATGTATTCCTGGTTTTTGTTTTGTTTATGATTCCTTGGAAAATCCCAATACAGAGAATACTAATTCAAAGAACAAATGATATTAGATCTCAAATGATACCTATACAGATAAGCAGAAATTATAAAATTCTGGTATGAACACTCTTGCATACATGAGAGGGAGAGAGACAAACAAAGAAAAACAGACAGAAAAATGTGCTTGACAAGTGGTGTGTTATTATGAGGAAGATAATTTACATGATCACATTGTTATATGCTATTAGCCTTAAAAGGACTGTATCAATCAATGTCTTAGGAGAAAAACAAACATTCTTCTCTTTTAACAGAAAAGATTTTGGTGAAATTAGGCCAGCGTCATGAGGAATTTTGAAACTAGCAACTGCAGGAAACTGTCATCTGTAGAAATCCATTGACAGCCCAAATCCACATGACTGCTTTCTTTGGGGATACTCTCCAAGGTACCCTGAGGGAAGCACTGAGAAAGTCATGTCTTGTAGTAGGAGGCCTGCTTGTTTTGTTCTCAGCTGCTCAGCTCTGAATAATCATGCAGAAACTGTATTAATTAAATCACTGCTTAGCCCATTAGCTCTAACTTCTTTTTGACTAACTCTTACATCTTAATTTAACCCATTTCTATTAATCTGTGTATTGCCACAAGGCTGTGGCTTACCAGGTAAAGTTTTGGCAATTGTCTCCAATGGGGCTACATGGCTTCTCTCTGACTCTGCCATCTTTCCCCCAGCATTCAGTTTAGTTTTCTCCACCTAGCTCTGTTCTGCTATAGGCTCAAAGCAGTTTCTTTATTACCCAATGCTATTCACAGCACACAGAGGGGAATCCCACATCACTTCCCCTTTTCTGTTTAAATAAAAAGGAAGGTTTTAACTTTAACATACTAAAATTACATATGACAAAACAGGTATCAAGCAAGAATTACAGTTACAATATTTATATCTACTTTATCTTTTATCATAACTAAGGAAAACTAAAATTATAACTAACTATTCTTCAACTCCATCAAAGACCCCAGGAGGATATACTATTACCTAAGTAAACAGGGAGTGCATCATAAACAAATTCCAAAACTCTAGAATTGACAGAGACATCTTGCTACCTTTACAATCACCCAAAGTTCTTCTGTATCATTGGAGCATCCATCTTCAGCCTACAGGCCCATAGTATCCAGCAGATCATTTCATGAAGCAGGAACCCTGAAGGACTGTCTCACCTTTTTTAGGAAACTTCAGCAGTCATTTCTCTATGGATACTGCATGTCCAGTTCACCACAGCATACCATCAAGCAGCCCAGGCAAGAGCAGTTTCTTGCCCAAATGGCTAATCAACTCCATAATGAGCCTTTTTGATGCCCATTCTCCTCTTGAAGTAGATTGGTGTTTCCAGGAGCAGATGTCTCACTGTCATGAACATTTTTAAGTTCTTAAACATTTTAAATGCCATATTTTTAATCTTTGAAAGGTTTGAAGAATGCCTGTCCATCTGAAATACCTCTCTGTAATCTAGAAAATCTAACTAGCATGACTACAAGCTTGACTGTTATAGATGACTATCTATTAATCTATATTTCTCAATTACAAATTATATTTTTAAATAATCTGCACAAACACAATACCTTAATCAAGACCAGAAATATACATATAACAAAATTGACCTTAAATTTGTATCAATAAAGCAAGATTCCTAAGAATGCAAAGTATTGATCTCTATAGCAAATCCCCCTTTAAATGTATAAACCATATTTGGGAATTTAGGCATAGTTCTCTCCAAACCACTTCCTGCTGTTTATTGGGCAAAGTAATTTTGGTTCACAGTGACCTTTCAAGGGTCTTGGTCCATCAAACCACATTAGTCTAGATGGAATCCACAGGTTCTCATCCTTTGTGGAAACAAAATAACCTCTTTTCCAAAGCAACATATGCTTATCCCCAATTTTAAAGACAAGATACCTTTAATGTATATTATATAGATTTAGCTTAGCAGCCCATACAATGAATTACCTCTCTGCATTTAGCTCCTTCACAGTCAAAAATTTCAAAGAAAACACAATAGTATACATAATCTAGACTATGTGTATATTCTATCTTTGTGTGGCTTATTTTTCTTATTCTATTACATTTATTACAAGTTTAATAATTATTTTATTATCTTTATTCCTTTAATCTATGATTGTCTGTACTCCTTTATATTATGTTTACAGTCCCTTTATTCTTTTCTTCTCTCTTCCAATCCTACATACACTTATAGGTCTTTTATATCTGAATCTGTCCTTATTGCATATCTGTAATCTTTTTTTCTGACCAGGATGGCTTCTTAAAATGCTAAATGCTTCTTAGAAACCTAAGGAGCAGCATTGCTATGGCAAACAAGACCCTGGCTGGTTGCTCTGCCCAGTCCAGCATGACAGAGCTGTTTGCTGCCTCTGAGAGTCATGTGCATTGCCCCATTTTTAGGTATATGCTGCAATTAAGCAAGTTGTAGCACTCCACTCACAAAACCCATTTAAATGCTTTGTAGCTGGATCTCCTGAAGGAGTCAGAGTTCATGCTGGCAGCATGACCCAAGAGGATACCATTTCAAAACTGCACAGCTTTTTTTTTCTGCTACTGCTGAATCAGGAAAACTTCTCTTAAAGGAACTATGGTGTTAAGCCCTGCTTAACTCTGTTCTTTTGTGTCTAGAATTCCTTCTTAAGCTTTCTCAGACTTAACGTGGATACAGTTGACCACATTGGTGTGTCAATTTGTTATTGTAACCTGCTTGTTTTTTGTCCCAGCTGCTCAGCCCTGAAATAACCACAGTGAAACTGTATTAATTAAATCACTGCTTGGCTTATTAGCTCTAGCTTCTTTTTGGCTAGCTCTTACATCTTAATTTAACCTATCTCCATGAATATGTGTACTGTTACATTGCTGTGGCTTACTTGGTAAAGTTCTGTCATCTGTCTCCAGTGGAGCTACATATCTTCTCTCTTTCTCTGCCTTCTCTTTCCCAACATTCAGTTTAGTTTTCCCTGCCTATCTCTGTTCTGCTCTGTTCTGCTATAGTCTCAAAGCAGTTTTTTTTATTAACTGATAGTATTCACAGCGTACAGAAGGGAATTCCACATCAATGGCTGGCTAAACCTATCCCACCTGAATAAGAGTACACACTGTCTATTCATTCATTTAGACCATATCAGAGCTCAGCCCAAGTCTGTTGCTGATTTGGCATTCTTTTAACTGCCATATGGGACCCCCGAATGCATTCTAAAATAAAATGATCCCAATATTATAAGAAAAAGCTAAAGCTCCATTCATAACTCCAGCGTTTAAATTCCAGAGATGCAATCACTTTTATAGAATAAAGTGGTATACTCTTAGCTACTAAGATGTATCTCTACATGCATCTATCTATTTGTTCAGGGTTCAAAGACTTATATCTATGTCTGCGTACTTAAGTCACAACCAGCTCTGATGCCCTTCCTAGATGCAAACTATTGTATTCCATCAGAAACCTCACCACTTTAAAGTTCAATAGGCCCTCATCCTGCTGAGCTTCCTTGACCTGTTTCTTTTTTTTTCCCAAAACAAATTAAAAATGTAGACATTCAAGGCATGAACAGTTTTCAGAAGTGTGTGTTTGGCTTATTGTTTGTTTGCTTTAAGGGTACTTTATCTCAGTACCCTTAGTGTCTACTAAAGACAGCCCCAGACTCAGATGTTGTACATCACATGCTGATTTCTTAGCCCCTGTCTGTCAAGGTTTCCATCATTATTCATTGTGGAAGTCCTAACAAAAGTTTGAACGGTTTCTCTACCTACTTCCATACAGAAGTCATGACAGAAAGAAATGCCTGATGACATGTATCTACATCCTTCTCACCATCCTAATTCTCTTTCTCACTGAAATCTCAGAAGACAAACCACCTTGTAGAGACACCTGTCTGAGGGTTTGTATTGCTGCAAAGAGACATCATTTTTATTACAACTATTCTAAAGGAAATATTTAATTGAGTTGGTGTCTAACACATTCAGTTCAGAGGTTCATTATCATCATGGCAGGGAGCATGGCAGCATTCAGGCAGACATGGTGCTGGTTACATTTTAATCCGAAGGCAACAGTAATATACTGAGCATAGGAAACCTCAAATTCAACCCTCAAAATGGCATACTTCCTCAAAGAAGACCATACTCACTCCAAGAAAGCCACACTTCCTAGTAATGCCAGTCCCTATGAGAAGATGAGGACAATCACATTCAAACTACCAGAATATCTTAAACTTCACACACAAAAAAAAATCACTTTCCCCTGAAAAATGCAAACTCACTTCCAACTTGTTTAACCAAGGCTTCTGTGCATAGATTTCCTAGGGCAGCAAGGCTAGCACCAATACAAAAATTGACTAAAGAAAACTCTACAGGACAAATAATGAAATTCTTAGTAGGTTATAAAGGCTATGAAATCAGGAAATAATAACAACAACAGCAACAACAAAGTGTTGCATTTTGTATAGCTTGAAAATCTTTAATTATCAAACATTAAAAATCTTGGATCATCATATAAAAATGTTGAGACATTTTATTGGAAAAATTTAACAAGCCGTATATTATTTTGAGCAGCCTCTGAAATAGCTTAGTTACCTTCATCATTGATAGTTTAAGAAGTAATTTAGATAATTGCCTTACATCTTATACTTCTTTATTAAAAATACAACTCTGAGAACATAATTAATAATTATCTTTGTCCTTTAAAAAATGGATGTCCTCAACATAATAATGGACAAGTTTTGTCTTTTCTCAGAGCTAATTAAGTCACAGATACTGATTCAGAGTATGACTAGGTTCTGTCTCTGGTGACTTTGCTTGTTCTCAATGTCAGCTTTTAAAGATGAACTATCAGAATGCCAACAAATTAAAAGTAATGTGTAATTGGTATTGACTAAAATACTAAATTTTAGAAATTGGTTCAGAAAAATGTTCTTCTTAAGAATATCTCCAAACTTCATGTAGAAGGTATAAAAATATTAAGAACTCAGAATCACTTTAGTTTTTCTCAGAATACAAATAGGTCTTCTAGGCAGAAAGAGCACAAATTGTATTTTTAACTGAAGTCAAGGGATAAGTGTTAAGATTTTAGAAAGAAACTGTGTAAGCGAAGTCATAAAAAAAGTGGGGATGGCAGCATGCTGTAAATTTCTCTGGCAGTTATGTCTGTAATCCTAAATCCAAGTTACTGAAACCCTGTAATACAGTAATAATAAAAGCAATGCAGCATGAGCACAGGCCTGTCAGATTTATGATGGTCTAGTGTCTTCCATGAAAGGAACACACCAAATCAAATTAGTGGATGGGAGATTAATAGAACTTCATCACTTTCCAGCATGGAGACCTTAAGCTGCCTCGTAAATTGTCTTTGTCCTGAAAGGTAATGGCTTAAGCCCTTTAAAAGCCAAGCACAAAATGACCACTTCAAGAGGCCTTGCTATTATGGGTCAAAGTTACTCTGTGGCGCCTCAATCGATGAAACATAGAGGAAGGAGCATGTTACAAAGGCAGAGCCAGGTCTCCACATATGGACCAGTACAGCATAGTGCTTCCAAAAGGGATTCTAGTAGCATATTTCTCAGACTTGAGTTCTGGATCTCATACCTGCTAATTCAGTTTTTGTTGGGAATGTTTTCATACCCCTCTGCTTTATGTTCTCCCTTACAGAGAAGAAGGAGTGAGAGTATGAGCAAGGAATCCAAGACCATGAGGGGTTCATCCACTGAGACAGTTTGCTTGAGCTCACCAACTCCAATTGGACTGGGAGTCAACTCTGAAGGGTTTGACAGTTTGGGCAGACTAAGGGGCCACTGATAGTGACACTGGGATTTGTCTCTATGGCATGTACTGGCTTCTTGGGATTCTATTCTCTTTGGATGTAAGCCTTGCTCAACCTAGATGAGGTAAGGAGGGCCTTGAACTTTCCACAGGCTGGGGTGCATGGCCCTTTCTTAAGATTGGAGGGGAGTGAGGTGGAAGGGTCTGTGGAGGGAGTGGGAGGAGAGTGGGAGGAGGAAAAGGAGTGGGAATTTAGATTGGTATTTTTAAGTAATAAAATAATAATTAATAATAATAATAATAATAATAATCTACTTTAGCTTATGGCAGGGCAGAATATAGCAAGGTGGGAAATCCGAGCAGAGACAGAGGAGAAAGAAGGCAGAGTCAGGCAGACACCATGCAGCTATTCAAGGAGAAGACACCAGAATTTTACCAGTAAGCCACAGCCTCGTAGTGATATATAGATGAATTGAAATTGGTCAATTTAAGATGTAAGAGCTAGCTAGGAATATGCCTAAGTCATTGGTCAAACAATGGTGCAATTATTACAAAAATAATCATATCAAGTCAAAGGAGCTGCTGTTTATAAAAGAGGCAAGCTGGGGTCCTTGAGAATAATGGTGTCCACCTCATCTCAGATGTCCAGTAGCTGGAGATATAGGGTCCCAGAAACTATCCTCAGTCAGGGGTGTCTAGGTCCTTTTGGTGTTCAGACTTTCCTGGTGTGAAGTCTAGATGCTGGTTCTCAATTTTCAGTCCAGTTGGCCACCTATGAGGGCCTTGTGATTCCATTTTGGTCATGCCTTTGTTTGAAGTCTCCAGACAGCTATGCCAGTTACATATGACACCCATGCAGGTTACATAAAAGAGGAAGAAAGATAACAATTGGTCAGAAATCAGAGCCCCCAAATGCTTCTGGTACTTCTGGCCTTCTATCAGGTAAGTAACAAGGACAATTCCAACTTGGTCAAGAACAAAAATCAGAACTTCTAATTTTCAAGGGTCAAGAACAAGAACCAGAACTCTTAATTTTCAAGGTCACCATCCCCCAAACAACCTGACTGGTTAATAAATCCTCTTCTTATTTCTGTGAAGATTGAAATAAATACATTCAAAGTGTGTAGAGTTGGATGATAGAGGTGAGTTAACTGTCTCAGCAATTATTCTCCCACAGTCGGTTACTTCCACCAGAATGACTATCAGTGAAGGAGCAAAGGCCAAAGAACAAGTGGAATAAAATGCACTGTCAAGGACACATGCACAAACAAAAGGAAGGATGCTGTCATCAGTGGAATCATGCCCAGCTGTGTGCTATCCCCATCCCACAGCTTTAGTAAGCTTCAGGCATAGCGCATTACTTCTCTCCTAGTCTTAGTCATCTAGAGATGCTAGGATTTTCTTCCACATCAAGTAGCTTCAGCAGCAGACTCTACTTTCAGGCCGGAGGAAAAGATCAAGGGTTCATGATGCGGTACCTGGTGAATGGCTTCTTCCTGGCTTACAGCCATGATAGAAAGAGCAATCTCTCCTTCTTATAAGTCTCCATTTCCTGTAAGTCTCTAGTCTTATAGCCATCATGACATAAATTATCCCTCAAAGGCCTCTTCTCTGAATACCACCATGAGATTCAAGACTATGTCATATGCAGTTTGGGGGTTACAATTCTACCTGTGGTTTCTTCTTAAGAGGGCAGCAGTTGCCACAAGGAACCTCCAATTCCAGGAAGTATATGCCTCCCTGATGCCATCAGTTACTACTCAGATTGCTTCTCAGGTGCAGATTCTGCTCCAGAACTTTGTCTGACATGGCTCCCTATTCATCCTCTTCCCCTTCCCTTTCCCACTCTTCCCACTCCCTTAGTCTCTCTAGGAAGAGTCTCCTCAGAAAACTGATTATACACAAATGTTCGTCTCATGGATTGCTTCCATACTAAAACACATCAGGAGCTCTTTTTCTTCCACATGCCCCTCCACAAACATTTCTTCCCAAACGAGTCTATCACTAAGTCATGCTTCTTGGTTCTAAACCATATCTTAACTTGTGTATCCTTTTCACTCTGTCCCATAACTCAGACAGTGTTGCAGGTCCCTTCCAAAGATAACAGGTAATGGTCATTTCTTATGACTTTTACTGTTAGTCTCTAGGTTGATTAAAAGATGAGTTAGGCTTAAGTATGAAAAGATAACCATTTAGTAACAAAGTTCAAAAGCCAGAACTTTACAACAACCTCCCAAGCCTGAACCTACAGTCTTAGTCCCATCCTTTATTTCTGTCAATCTCATAGGTCCTATGCAGACCAAAAGAAGCCACACGCTGTTTTATGCCATCCTGATGTTCAAAACACCTCCAATGGCTCCACATCAACAGTGGACATAATTCAAACTCTTTACCTGTGTCTGAGTGTTCTGTATGGTTTGACCCTTCTGTATGGTTTGACCTGTCTTCCCATTACAGTATACTCACACACTGACTGCCAAGCACATGGAACCCTTTGATGTTTTGTCATTTCCCCAGGCTCATTTTCAACCCAGAACCTTTGTAGTTGCTCCTCCTTTTGCCTGAAATATGATGCCTCAAATAGACCAACATCTTATTTGTTTTATTCAGCTCTCCAGCCTGTACAACTACAACCACTTTTGCAGTCATTCTGATGTCTGTTCTGTTCTCTATTACTTTGTAGCAACTATTATAGAATAACGTATTGCCTGCCTTTGTTTGTTCTAATTACCATCATTGCATTCATTAAGATGCAAGATCCCTGTTGGAGAATCAGTTAAAAAAAAAACAAACCTTCCTCTTGCCTTTGGAGGATAGCACTGACTCAGAGTCAAAAATGATTACTTTTTTCAATGAGTCCCTTTAAAATACTCTCCTGTTTCTCTCTGTGTGTGTTTCTCTTTGAGTCTCTGTCTCTCTGCATCTCTTTCTTCCTCTGTAAACCTTACTTTAGCTCTTTTGAATTCTAAAATGAGAAAAGAAAGAATGCAAAATGTATTCCCACTCTGTAATTTCTTTTCAGTTTGGATTTAATTACTGAATTTAATTTGCTATGGATTTTATACATAGATAATTTTAGAAACATAATGAATAATTCACATTAATTGAATAATATGAATTGATGTCTAATAACAGGGTTGAAATATGTATAATATTTTGATGAAAACACATTATCTGTAATTTCTCCAAAACAAAACAAGAATATTCTCTGTTCCTTTCAAAATCAATACATTTTGCATCTTTACCCACAGTCTAAATGCATGGATCTTATGTTGTATACATGTTTACAGCACCTAACGTTTTTAAAAATAACAATGTTTAACTGGATAATAGAATTCTGGAAATAATAAAATTTAATGAATTTCCTATTCAAAGAATGAAAATTTTACTGAAATATGAAGAATCGGGTTGAACTAACTTCTTCCTGGAGAGATTTGATCAAGCATATATTCACTGCAGACAAGTACCAAAGACAGACCATAGTCATGACTCCACCAAAAGTCCAGCCTTGGCAGACCAATGACTTTAGTGGGCTTCTTTATAGAGCATGGCAGAGCAGCTATGTACAAGACCACAAAATAGCTGCATCACCTCAAAGTCCTGTGCCATCCTTAGAAACTGGAATTACAGGAAGGATCCATGGTATATTTTGAACTAGTAATGTAAAGAGTGATTTAATCAACAGCCTATAAAGTTAATAAAATGATTTAGTAAAAACAATGGATAAAAATGACCATAATCATTGGCTACCCTCCTGATTGGAAAGCAATGGTATTAATTCTTTGAGTACAGGAAACACTCTAACAAACTGTATTCCACTCACAGCTTTGACCTACTTTGTGCTCAGTGAGTGACCAGTAACAGTAAAGCTTACCTCAGTGTCCATCAAATTCCTGTCATATATTTCATAAAAGGCAAGAAACATAGACATTTCATTTTAATTCCTTGCTTGGAACCCATCTAGCTGTCAGGGATTATTTCTCTCTTTTCACTAACAAACTCATGCTTGCTCTGCTCACTCCCTACCATTCCTTGTTCTGGTTGGGTGTGATACAATAAACTTGAAAGCCTCTTTCTAGGGTGGCTTTGGTGACCATGAGCCACCAGCACCCTTGTTGTAAAAGTTATAAACAAACCAAGAGCTGAGAATAACTGTGCCATCTCCCAAAAAGCACATACCAGCTACATCATGGAGGCCTTCCATTAACCATCCACATCCATAGGCTCTTGCATCTCCAAGACCATTTTGCCTGCAGTTGTGGAAGGCAAGGAAGAGTAATAGCTGGAATCTAAGGTGAGGGCCTCCTATTCCTGGGGAATGTCCACCACACAGTTGCTTTGCCATTGTACTGGTATCATGGTGAGGTTTTCATCATTAGTATCCATGGTTATGGGATCAAGGTAATTATGTGGCATTGCTATACATTAAGGGGGAAAAAGAAAATGTCATCCAATACACATTTATGTATTCTTCCCCAAACAATCCTCTCCCTGTTTGAGCAGAACTCTGCCTAAAATTTCAGCTGTAACTAGCCCTTAGAGGTGACATGGTTACCAGGAAAATTGGGGTCCTTTCTTTGAGCCCTTCTTCCCTTTAATTGAATTTAAAAATGGACTCAGAAGGAAGCTCTTGAGAACAATTTTAGTAGAGTATCATTTAAATAAATAAATAAATAAACCTGTAAATACCTTCAGCTGCCTGGAAGAGAGCAATGGAACAAGCAAGAGAGCAAGTATTGTCTCTTAAAATAGGCATGGAGGCTCAGCATGCAACGCTGGAAGGGGTGGGTAGCTTCAGAGTAAAGAGAAAAGGGCAAAATACCAGAGAAGCAAGACAACTACAAAATCAACATAGGCTCTAACCAGCATCTGAAAGAAAAAAGCAGAGAAAAAGAAATGGGGAATGTTTTGCTTTTCTGGGAGAGGACGCAAAAAGGCAGACATCGCAGAGCTTCACAATGGCTCTACAGTGACTATAGCAACTACATTGAGGGTCCGGTTTCTGGGAAAAAAGCATACATTATTCAATTAAGGACATAATTATTCTGACCATCTGTTTATCATGGCTTTAGATAAACTTGCTTTCCTGATGGGTTTCCTTTGACAAGATGACTGAAAGGCCCAGCTGGATTAATTCAATGTTTTCTAGAGTTTAGGATATTGTCTCCACTTAAGACCAGAGATAGACTCTATTCTTTACACAAGAAGAAAATAACTATCCCTGAATGGGACTCAATCATGGCTACTGTAATAATTCTATCATGGTTTGCTTTTAAAGACAATTTTTATGTTGGCATACTGTTTCTAACCACTGGCATACAAGTCTTTATATGTATTCCAAAGATTGCTAATGGGAAACCTATTGTATCTCTTATTAAACTTGACCTGCCTACCTCAGATTTGGTTTCAGATAAAACAATATAGTCTTGGCATCACTCCTATCCTCATATATTTAATTCTAAATAATTATGCATTATTTAGAGAATGCATAATTGCAAATGAGCAAAGAAGGTTAATAGTCTCACTGTAGTGAGTGGAAACTAGATATGTAACATGAAATAGGAATATTTTTTCTACATCAAATACCTCCAAGAACCACAGGAACAAGCCACTATATATGACTTAATAACTAACTCCTTGACTTTTTCCCATGCAGTTGATAATTATGTATGCTTGTAAACATTTATTTAATAAAAATATGACACTATATATTTTCAATGTTCTATGAGAGTTTCTATCTCTTTCATTGTAATGGCTAAAATATTCTACAACACACATATAGTAAAGCTTTCTCTATCCATTTTGATTCTCTTTATTTGATTTTCAGTTTGTACACACTTTATTGTAACCATTGTAATAAATGTCCACGTAGACAAATCTGTGTTTATATGTCTGCATGTTTGTAGGAAAGATTCATAAGAGAAATCTCAAATAAAATGAAAGTCTTATTTTGATAGATCCTGTCAAACTGCTCTACAAAAAGTTTGTTACAATTTATGTTCTAAGAGTACATAAAAAACTATTTTTGTATATAAGCATCATAGGATATAAGAATGTTCTGTACTAAGGATTTTTGTTTTGTTTTAAGTTTTTACTACTCAAATGACAATGTTTTTTAATCTGGTCTATATAACTTACTGATATTGTAGTTTTAATGTTTAACTTAATGCCATCCCTATATTTTCATATAATCTTTATTTATTTACTGTTTCAAAGATTTATTTTTTTTTTGTTTATGTGTATTATGTATGTCTGGGTTTGTATGAATAGATGGTTGTGTGTCGTGCTCACAGGGCCAGAAAAATGTGTTATATACCCTGGATCTGAAATTGCAGGCAATTTGTGAGCATTCTATTGTAGGTTGCTGAAAACAGAATTTGGGTCTTATCCTGTTTAGTTTTTATTGCCTTGATCAGAGAGGCCTATAGTCATGTTTGATGGGGTATTGTCTCCGTTGATAATTAATATCAGGAATCTAAGCCTACTGTGAGTGTATCAACCTTAGCCTGTTGGTACTTCACTGTATAAGAGAGCTAGCTGAGCACAAGCTAGCGAGTGGGCAAGTAAGCAGGCTTCCTTCATGATTTCCACATCAGTTCCTGTTTGAGGTCCTGCCCTGACTACAACGATGAACTGTGACCTGGAAGTATAAAGTGTCATAAACGTTTCCTTCCCCTAAGTGGCTTTTGGTATTGTCATAACACAGAAAGCAAACTAGAAGAGGTCCTCTGCAAAGGCAGCAAGCTCCTTTATCTATTATTATTTTGCCTGTTGCTCTTTTGAAACATGGTTTCCCCATGTATACCAGGTTGCCTTTAAACTTAAGGTCTTACCTCCCTCTGTTTCCTGAGTTGTTAGGATTTTACTTAAGTCTTATCATGCCCCAAAAACTGTGTCTATTCGAGAACATATCAAGAAGTTCATAGTATGAAATATTTCCTATGTATCATTTAATTGAATCTAATTTTTGCGGTCCATGAATATGTTCCCAGTGTTAATAGCTCATTCTTCACATTGCTGCAAAGAAGCCCATTGCATAAAAATAAAATATTTTTTCTACTCTCCTGTTGGCCATTTAGCTTGTTTTTTTATTGGCTTTTATAAATCAAGCTGCTATAAAGCATGCATGTGCAAGGTTCCTTATGGATATGTGTTTCCATTTTGTTAATTCAGGAAAAAAATTTTCATATAATGACATTGGTATGTTTAATGACTAGACTTTTTTAAAAACTGTTACCAGCTGGTGCTGAAGCGATGGCTTAGTGAGTAAGAGTAATGACTGTTCTTACAGAGGGTCAGATCTAGTATCCAAATGTTAACCAACCATCTCTTAACTCCATCCTAGAGAAACAGATGTCTTCTGACTTTGCATGTGGTACACAGACATCTATGCAGGCAATATATACAAAATAACAAGTTAAAAAGACTACCAAATGGCTTCTTTCACAATTTTAATTTTATTTAATTTTTATATTCATTTATTATTATACTGAGTCATACAAGGTTATTTTCATACGGCCACAAAATTTTGTTTGACTCTATTCCCCACATACCACTACCCTTTACATCTCCCCTACCCATTGAACCTGCATCCCTTCTTCTTTCGTGGCATCTGTGTGCTCATGATTCATGTCTCTATATAAATTCTAGGGTACACAAGTGAGTGAAAACATGTGGTACTTGTTTTTCTGAGACTGGTTTAATTTGCTTAAGTTGATTACCTCAAAGGTATTCCCTTTCCTGCAAACGCATACCCCTCAATTTTCTTTTTGGATGAAAACAATTCCATATTGTGCATTTAATGTTCACATTTTCTTTTTTCATTCCTCCATGTGAGACACTTGGGTTGGGTTCATAAATTGGCAATTGCAAGTAGTGCTGCAACTATCTATGTGATATGCTGTTTGACCAAATATTCCTCGCTAGTTAGGTGTATTTTTAGGTATTCAAGAGACTCAATATTTATTTCTCCAGTAGCCGTGTTAGGTTGTTAGACAGTGAACCACACCATTGGAGGCCATTGAGAATGGACTCCTCCTTCATGGTCTGCCTTGAACCACAACCACTATTTTTCTGCAGACACAGGACAAATAAGTATTAGCTTTGCCTCTTTTAGAGCTTTAAAATACCAGAAGACACTTTAGAAGTTTTAGGGATTTGTTACAACACTTTAGAAGGAATCTACTTCTTCCTGGTTAGATTTTTTTCCACATCTGGCCCAAGGTAGAGGCATGACTTTATGATATGTTCCCCCAAATAAAACACTATCCACGATGTTACTTCTATTATTTTTTTCTCCTGAAAGTTAGTCCAATTGGGCCTGCCAATCACCTGAAAATGGTGGTCTCTTCTTCACCACTAATTTTCAGTTTTTTAAAATTTTTTGGCATCTTCCTGTTACTATTTTGTAAGTGGCTTTCTGCCATAGTGTACTCTACCCTTTATAGTCATAGATGCTTACCTTTCTCTTCAGTCCAAGGGATTCCATCAAGTATCGTTTGTAGTATTGGATTAGTTGTCATTATTGCCTTCAGTTTGTTTTAATCATGAGAATTTATTTCTTCCCCCTCAAATATGACAGATAACTTTACTAGCTAGATTGATCTGAGCTGACAATTATTTTCATTCAGTGTTAAGATTGCATCAACTTATGTTGTCCTAGCTTTTTAGTTTTGGTTGAGAAAACTGCTATAAGTCTTTATGGCTTGCCTTTATGTAACTTCCTGCTTCTCTCTCTTAGCTTTCAATATTTTTACTTTTTTGGTTTCTTAATTTATTAATTTTTATTTTTTTAAAAAGAAAACAAACTATCCTTTTTCATTTTGCATACCAATCCCAGTTCCCACTCCCTCCCTTCCTTCCAATCCCTCCATTTACTCCCCCATTCTCTCCTCAGAGATGGTAAGGCATATTACTCTGGGGAAGGTCCAAGGCCCTCCCCACTATATCTAGGCTGAGCAAGGTATTCACCTAAAGAGAATAGGTTCCCAAAAGTTAGTACAAGCAGTAGGGATAAATTCTGGTGCTCCTGCCAGTGGTCCCATAGTCTGCCTCAGCCATACAACTGTTATCCACATTCAGAGGGTCTAATTTGGTCCTATGCTGGATCCTTCCCTGTCCAGCTGGTGTTGGTGAGCTCCCATTAGCGCAGGTAAACCATCATGGTCTTGACCTCTTTGCTAATATTCTCACTCTTTCCACTCTTCACCTGGACTTTAGGAACTCAGCTTGGTGCACCTCTGTGGGTCTCTGCCTCTGTTTCCATCAGTAGCTGGATGAAGGTTCTATGGTGACATTTATGATAGTCAACAATTTGACTACAGGGCAAGGCCAGTTCAGGTACCTTCTTCTCTATTGCATAAGGTCTTAGCTGGAGTCATCCTTGTGGATTCCTGGGAATTTTCATTATTTTTAACTTTTTTCTTTATGTCTTCTGTGTTAACTAGAGTAGGACATGTAGAGTCTCCATTCTGAGCATACTTTTGAGGTGTTTTGGGTGCTCACTAAGTCTGGATGATGATACTGTCCTTTAGATTTAAAAAGTTTTCCACTGCTATTTTTTCTGTCTTTGGTCTAAATTTCTTTCCTTTCTTATATCATTATGGCTCCTATATTTTCTGTTTTAATGGTGTTCCTTATGGCTAGCATGGTGTTTTCATATTTCCCCATTGTTTCTTTGTTGTGGTGTCTGAAAACTCCAACTCAGCTATCCTTTCTTACATAATGATTCTCTCTTTCCTCTCCTTCATTCCATTAGTAAGGATTCCTAGTCAGTTTTAATCATTACTTCTACATATTTATTGATTTCCTCTGTTCCACTCTGTATTGATTTTTTATTAATTCCAATTGTTTATTTGTAATCTCTTTGAGTAATTTAGAAATTTGTCTATAAAATATTAGATTTCATTATATAGTCTTTAATAATTCTTCTAAATTCTTTGTTTGTGTTTTAATCTAATTCACTGTTATTAGATTTGGTATTGAATGTGCAGTTAGTAATTCTTAAGTGTTCATACTGCCCTCATTTTTCATGTTTATATTACTGCATTGGGACTGGGGTATTTGGTATTTGGTATTTTGTCATTGGTTAAATATTTTCTGTCAGCTATATTCTTGAAGTAATAGAAATAATCAAGTGGGTTAGGTTATGCTAGGGTGGAGGTACATAGTTCATAAGTTTAAGCTTCAGTTCATTTGTTTACTATACCTGAAAAGACCTCTATAGTACTCATGGGGTAGAATATTAACTGCAGAAATGACTGTAAGTATTGGATAGACCCACTTTGCAAATGCCATACTATCCGGGTAAAATAATTATCCCTTAATGTCAAAAACTATTGAAAGACAAGCAAATAAGGGAAGAGTAGTATTACATAACTGTATATTAATTACTTAGATTGGGTGGAAGTGAAGTTAGTTAGGTATGGTTAGGAAATAGGATGAGAACAACTGAAAAAAGAGATGTGAGGAGATATGAGGTAAAATTGACCTACTACTCAGGTTTATGTGGATTAAAATTATTAAAGCAATGGAAGATTATAATTAGTAAATTTAAAAATAAAAAACAGATACAGGGGAAATAAGTTGTAAGCATAAAAAAGTTATGTGAATTGTTCATAGGAAGACTAACAAAGAGCATACACTAGTAGATAACGAGACACAGGGAGGATCATAAAACCTAATTAAGCAATGTATAACCTAAAGTCTTTTTTAAGCCTTTCTTAGAAAGAGTAAAGATGAAGATAAAAATATTAAAACAGACCAAAAACTGAACAAAGCTGTAATCAAAGTATATTCGAACAAACAACATTCTAGCTATCAGAACTTATTCCATGGTGGAATAGCTGTTTCTTATATTTATTTTTTACTTTTACTTTTGTCTGTGTGTCTGGGTGGTGGGAATGTACATACGTGAATGCAGATGTCCTCAGAGGCCTGGAGACAGAGTCAGACCCCCTCCACTTACAGGTGATTGTGAGACACCCACATGAGTTCGGCAAGAACAATAAGTACTCTCATAACAGCTGAGTCATCTCCCCAGATCCCTGGATAGGCTTTATTTTTTCCCCTGCAACAAACTTCATTGATGGTAGAGGTACAATTTACAATTCTATCTCAAATCTATAAAACTGGAGTTGAATTATGAATTGGACAGTAGAGTTTAAATCCATTACTTGTTAGAGTTTATGGTACAACTAGCTTTATTGAGCAGTGTTCTCTTGGTTTCCTCCTGGAGTCCTTTTCATATTTAACAGTTTTTCCAAGAGAAGAGAGGGGAATTCCTCTCTGTGGGTTCCCTCTGATGGTAGTCTTGATTGCTTGTCAGCATTGCATTCCAGTCCTAGCCTCTCCAGTCAGGGATGACCTCAATGAGATGTATTGGGCCTTTAGTAGCACCTCTGACTCTTCTATAGTGCTGGCCTAAAAAAATGAACTGTGGGGTCTTTGTGAGAGCTCCCCCTTATCTCAACAAAACCTTGACAAGATACTCTTTCAGGCTTACAGGGTGATGCTGAGATCCCCGTGATTTCTGTCTACACACCCACTTCTAGGCTCTGCAATATCTCTTCTCTTGTGCTTATTCTGCAGTGGTGGGAATGGGAGAGAATGCTTTTTCTAATTGTCCTTACTAATTTCGACCAGAGCATTGAGCATGGAGAGAGAGAAAGACTATGCTCCAAAATCCTGTTTCCAGGGTCACCTCCAACTGTGTATCCAGTGACTCATCTTCCAGCTAACTGCCTTGCACTGAAGTTGATGTAAAGCTTTTTCTCCATGGTTTACTGAGCTTGCAAGTCCTACTTGGTATGGTTGGACCCCGTTTCTCCACTGTTCCTTCTCTCAGCTGCTTACCTTTGGAGATCTCACCTGTCTTGGGGAGTGTTTCCAGTGTTTCCTGCAGCAATAGGGATTCTTGCATGCTAGCCTGTTTGCTTTTTTCGAGATGCTTGAATGAATGTTCTAACTCATCAGTTTAGGCAGAAGTCTACCAAGTAGCTTATCAATGTTTGAGAGTAATAACTTCTACACATCTCACTCTGTGCTTTCTTCCTGAATTTCAGCATATAGTAAGTCTGAAATTCATTCTCTGTGCTTACTATTTGCATTTACACATTCAAAAATGTCCTTGAAAACAAGGAACTGACTGGGAGTCCAAGTATTTGCTCCTCTGACCTCTCTAGTCCAATTCGCCTCACTTTTACAAATCTACTTGTCTTTTTTTTATTTAAATGTTATTTGCATATGTTAAAAAATTGTCGAATATATGTATGCAAATATTTTCTTCCAATTATGGTATGCCATTATGTTGTCTTCATGATAACTTTCAAGGAGCAGAAGTTTTAATGCTAATGAGATCTAATTTAACATTTTTCTCTACATTTATTTCCTTTCAAGTAAAGTGCTTCTTGAAGAAATCTTAACATGCTGGAATGTTTTATGTTTTTCCTTCAGAAGTCTGATTGTTTCCATCTGACCCACTCTAAAATTGGTTTTTCAGCATGGTGGGAAGTAGGGGTCAAAGTTCTGTTTTGCCCATATGGATATTCAGTTTTTCAGCATCATTGCAATTTATTTTTGACTACTCAAGAGTCTCACATAGCAACTAGGGCCGCCAGTTATATGCTGTTGCAGCAACTTGCTCTTGAATCCCACCTTCACTGTCCCCAGCTCGGCGACACTGCCTGTGAGCAGTTTCTCTTCATCTTACCTTCACCTGATAAAATATGGAAAACACTAGTGCATGCATCTCCTGTATTCTTTCATTCATTCTTACTTACGGATTAGATGTTACAGTAAGTGTGAACCTCATGGAAACCTTAATACCAATGGCTTAAGAAACAACACTGTATGGCTCCACATCTCAGAGTCACAAGCAGTATTCATTCTCTACTCCAACATAATTTGTCTTCTTTGGGTCTCCCTCTACTCTTATCTTCTCTGAACACTGCCATGCCTTCAGTAGCATTCTATATCTGCCTCTCTATTTTCATAATTACTTTGTGCCATGTATTCCTGTATCATGCTGGATCATGGCATCTATTCCAAATAAATTCATATTAGAAGGTTTCTTTTTCTTAATCATTTTTTGATAATGCAAAAAAAAAGGATGTGGATTTTCTCTCCAGGTATTTATGAAGCAACCTGTAAAGTAAAGCTTGCCTGACAGATTCAGATACATTTTTGACTCTGGCTATGAGCACAGCTCTGTGTATTTGCTGATGATTCACATAGTTTCTCATTAATATCAACCTTTTTTAAATATAAAATGAATTTCACTGGTCCTTCTCAACAGTTCAATGTATCCAAGGTAACACTCAGATGCTTAAAATTCAATACATTAAAACAATCTTTATGTTTCACCCAACATATTGTCCACAGTTTTCGGACGCTAAACAGGATTAGCATCCACCCATCTGGTCAGGTTAGAGGCCTACATGTCACCTCTGAGCTGAAATCATCATGCCAGCTTCTCCCAGCTGAGCAAGAATGAAGTTGGTTAAAACCATAATAGTGTTGATTCACTCTTGCACATGTCCATAGAAAGTCTTTTCTAAAGGCAGAGCACCGTGTCTTGTACCTGTGACACAATGGCAGTGTTGTGTTGACTTTTCTGGACTCCAGCCACATTCTATAAACACGCTGTCCTCATTGTTGACAAATAAATGTGTTTATGGCCATACACAAAAATTCCTTCAATATAACTAATACTTGGCTTCATCTTCCCTGCTTTCACTCTTATGTTTTCTGAGTATAAATTGCAAACACCCCGTTTACGCAAATTCATTTCCACAGCTTAGTGGTCCTGTCCCAGCCTTGTCCATATGATACTAGGAAATACGCATTCTGGGTGGGAAGGGCTTCTTCCTCCAGGCTTCACTCTATCCTGTTGTAGAGGGCTGCTTGTTTGTGCCTGGCTGCTCCACCCTAATATCCACACTATATTATTTACAATACTGCTTGGCCAGTAGCTTAAGTGTATTTGTAGCTAACTCATATCTTAACCCATCACCATTATTCTGTGTGTCACCACATGGCTGTGGCATACCGGATAAAGTTCTGGTGTCTGTCTCCAGTGGGTATACATGGCTTCTCCATGCCTCTGCCTCCTTTCTTCCAGCATTAGTTTAGTTTTCCCCATCTAGCTCTACTCTGCTCTCTCAGGCCAAGCCAGTTTTATTTTTTTTAATTCATTAACCAATAAAAACAACACATAGACAGGAGGACCTTCCACACCACTACCTTATCCTCCCTTGGCCATTTTTGATAACTCATACTCATCCTTCAACTCAATCTTCAAAGATTTCCCTTTCGCTTGAGAATGTTCTGTGTTGACTCCATAAATGCCCACCTTGGACTATAGCTTGTCTAGACATTAAAGTGCTTTTGTCTTATTTTGTTGTTGTCCTCTATCTCTCCTCCCTTTACTCTCTCTACTCTTGTTGTTGAGAAAAGGTTTCAGAATAGAGATAGCACAGACTAATTTTGAACGTGAACCTTGGGCGGCAGGCAAGCCTCCTGGGTCCTGCAATTATGGCTGTTACCTCCATATCCAGCTTGGATACACATTTTCTTGTACTTAATCTCTCTCTCTCTCTCTCTCTCTCTCTCTCTCTCTCACACACACACACACACACACACACACACACACACACACACAATACCATACCAGAATATAACTGACCATAATTATTACCTGCCCAGCAAGCATTTCTTTAGTGTAATGTCTGAATGCCTTCCATTCCCATGAAGACTCAGTGCATAACTGAAAGACATGCAACATCCCCCTAGTCAAATGCCCTCGGCTTTTTGTTTTTCAATGAAATGTTTACCTTTCCACTAGCTTCATACTTGTTTATTTCTTTGTTCTGTCTTTCATGTCTCCCTCTGGTTATTTTTAAATTTAACAGCAATAACTCTATTACTCATGTTTCATATATAATTTAAAAAACACAGGCATTTTAAGATACAGAAATTGAAGATTTTACAAAACTTTAATTGTGAAAGTTCTGGAATTCTCTAGATAAATGGAAAAATAGTAATGCCTTTAATTGCAGCACAATACATTGAATTAGGATCTCGTACACCTGCAATCTGAGCACAACTGATACTCTATGTCCGATGACTCTTTTAGTTAGTTCTCCATCTCTGCTCCTGCCTTATCTCCACAGATGTGAGGGCTAAGCCCACCTAACATGCAATTTTTTTAAAGACCTCATTTTACATACATTCACATAATCTCACTGTGTAAGATTATGCTAATAACTCAAGAAGCAAAATCGTAAAGCAGATTCTACAATAGATGAATTCTATCAATGCATCACTTGGGACATAATGATCTCAAAACCCTTTCCTCCTTTTCCTGCCACCAGGCTCCACTAGAAGCTTATTGGTTCCAAATAAGCCCTTAACCTCGGTGAAATGGACATGGTACTTTGGTCTTCTTCATGAAAACAACCAGTTAGCAGATCACATGAATTGCATCTTTTTTGGTCAGCTTAATAGTCGACCAATTTTGAAAAATTTTATTTGCCTACACGGTTGTGAGTGGGTATTCCATAGTAACCTTGATACGTGTTTCAGTATTTCACTAATGGCCTTTTTAGCCAAAGGTGATTATAGTGTAGCCTGGTTTTGGGGTGGTTTTTTCAGGGGTTGTTTGTTTGTTTTAGATGTGAACAATAGAGTCATATTTTTCATTATAATGTTTGTATTTTAATTTACAAATAACTCATAAAAGTTTTATTGTATTTATTTATGTGTGTATCTGAAGGGAGAGACATGTGGCGTCAGAAGACTGAAGAACACATGAAGGGGTTTCTTTCTACATGTGGTTTTCAAGAATCTAGTTCAAACAGTCAGAAGTATGGTGGACACCCTTACATTTAAATGAAGGAGGAACTCCTAAGACTCTAACCATCCCTATTGAACTATTGGATACTCCTGGTTTCTAGAGGAGGAACAGAAATTGTCTGCAATTGCTCACCAGACTCCAGTGATTGGTTACACACCTATGGTCACACAGGTGCCCAGTGGGTCATAAAGCAAAACAAAAGCCATGAATGTGAGAAAGAGACTCATGGGAATCAGGGGTGTTGACTGGATAAGAGAGAGATGGGAAGGGTTTGGGGTTAAATAGCAGAATTCATTATATACATGTATGAAATTGTCAAAATATTCTAAAAGTTACAGAGCTGTATTTTAATTGATATGTGAAAACATTAAAATATGTGTGCCAGTGGTGCTCAATGCAATTTCCATTTATCTAAACCTCATATGGTGTCTGAGTCATGTTAAAAATACCAACTTCTTCAAACAACTTTCATTTGCTGTGGTTAAAAACATTCAAATTTTTTTACCCACTTGTCCATTGATATTATTTACTTCCAAATATGTGTGCTTAACTGCAGCTATAAGCTAATAGCATATGAATTTTATACTTTAAAACATTAATTTCTTAAGTATTTCACTACAGCAATGTTAAAGTACAATGAGGGTAATGAATGTTAGTTGTGTGCTGTGTGCAGGCAATTTTCTAATCATGTATTCCCAAGCATATCCGAGTAGCGCTAGATCATTATTTTTCTTAATAGGTTAATTTTAAGAAAAATAAGTGTCTTAAATGTCTCATCCAATATGATACAACTGCTAAGAGTATGTACATATATTTGCATAAACAGGCTTTTATATGAAAAATTATATGCTTCAATAATCTCATATCTCAGATCATAGCTTTCAAAGTAAACTAAGTAAATCCCTAAAATAAACATTTAAATATAGCTTTGATTTAACCTGTATCTATCAATTAAACTTAATGTAATAATAAACACAACATGATTACTATAATTTGTTCTTGCTTGTTGTGATTTCATGTACATGTCGTCCACCATTTATAGATTTTTGTCTTCAAGAGAATAAATGTAGGCTATACATTCATGCAAGCTCTTATTTTAATTTCCATATAAACTTGTCAAAGAAAGATACATATTAATGACTTCTTAAACACATTAAATAACCAAACTCATTGTCTATTCTAAAGGCCATAGTTGCCAGAAAGGATAAGATTTGGCACATTTAATATAATTGCCTTCCCAAGGAAATTTCAATTTTCATAAAAACAAAATTTGACTTTCCTACCAGTTCTGCAGAACATTTGAGATTTGAAAAGGTTTTATTTTTGCTCAGTACTTGAATAGCACATTTGCAGTTTTATTAGATTTGAATCCCTAAGATGTTTATCTTGATTAGCACAAGAACTGGTTTGTGCTTGAACTCTTGGAATAGATTCTGAGGACCATTACCGTATGGGATAATGCTGCAGTTTGAAGACCTGGCCATTTCTACTGAGGCCCATAGATAAAGGATTCTCACATCATGAGGTAAGTTTCCCATTGACATTGAACTACAAGGTAGCATCTAGTGAATGAGAAGTTACACTGGAATTTCTGGTGAATTGTATGGAATAACAAATTGATAAAAATTATTGAAAGCAGGTGAGATTCAACTAGGAAAGAAGTCCCAAGTCAAACCTGACAATCCAAATTTAATCCCCAGGTTTATATGGCAGAAGGAGAGAACTGATTTCCTAAGTTGTCCTTTAACCTCCACATGTGCACGTGACATAGATGTCTTCCCTCTGGAGAAATGCTAAATAGATGTGACACATTTCTTTAACACAAAGAAACAAAGAAAAAACCAAAACAAAACTGATGGGCTTCACTTGATCAATGGCATTATCAAAAGATAGACAAGCCTTAATAAACTTTATTTTTTATCTTCCCCCCAACATAGAGCAAGATATTTTATCCCCATTTCTGGTCTCTTATTTTACTTACTGCTTCTCTGAATATTCTTTCAGAAGACCTGGAAGAGAAAGAATCCTACATCTTCAGAAGCAGAGATCACACACAGTGATCACAGAGATGAAATTTGGAAGGACAATAAGAGACAAACTACACATTTTATGACTTCCGCAAGTGTAGGAAATGAACACCTGAAACAAATTTAGTGTATGAAAGGCAATGTGTGCAAAATGGGGTTGGAGCCAAGTGTGGGATAGCCTAGGGGGTCAGACTTCTATGAGTCTTACTTCCTCAGTTGTAGTACAAAGTAGAAGATGAGCAAAGATTTCTGAGAACCAAGCACTGTTAATATTTTAACCTCTTAGCATTTCTTTTGTCTTAAATGATTTTTAAGACCAACATGTATTGCTTGATACATGTCCTCCTTATGAATGGATGGTTTTTAAAAAATGACCATGATCAGAGGCAGTGAGAAGGAAAGACAGCTCCATTTCTGTTTGCCCAGAGACCCAATGTTCATCATCACAGGCAGATAACTTTAAAGGGTACAGTGCCCCAAATAGGCTGTCACTTTCCATTCCATTCTTATGCAGCATGGCTGGATGTCCAGTCTTTAAAGTCATATAACTGAATGGAGCTTGGCAGTCATAGAGTTATTTTATTCATTAAGCTGAGAATGTATCCTTTTGGAGTGTTAACTTAAAATTGTGCATTCTTGAATTACATATAGGCCATATTTGAGTATATGTATATAAATACTGAAATATTAACACACAGAGATGAATACTTCTTACTGTTATTAATTTTTAAGTAGATAATATATCCAGGCAGATATTCATTATGAATTTGATAGCTGGGATAATTACCACAACTTTTCTGATGTGAAATTTATACAATTTTCCAATGCTTTATAAAACATATTCTTCCTATCTCTCACACGGTTAAGTGGATTTTTTAAAGAAGTTGGTTCGCTCTTTTCTCTTATTGCCTTATGTATCTCATCACCTTTAATGATTAAGATAGTATCTCTTCTCAGTCTTCTGACTAAGATCAAGTATAGTGGCTGGTTTTATTAGTTCAATGGCTGAGATATGGCATGAAATCCAGGTAAGAAATTCAAACAATATACAACCCCTATATGTTGGTGTTGTCTTTGCTTCAGTTGCTTCTATTATTGTTCTTAAGTCAAGTGCATTCTTTGGGGTTCAACACTCTTGTTAATAAAATGAAGGAGGTAGACTAAAGGTCTTTTTCTGATGTATAGATTTGGAGATTATTTCCAATTCATGGTCATTTATGAAGTGTACTTTCTTTGTGTAAGAGGCTACCCATCATCTAAACTACTTTTAATAACCCTGCTTCTTCTAGAGAGGACAAACAATAGCAAATGGAAAAATGATTTGCTCTCATGACGCAGTGCCTTTAAAATTTCAAATAGTCCAATGGAAACACACTTTCACAGTCAATTCCATTTTATTTATCTGGTGACTGCACTGAGTCATTCTTCCTTTACCCCTTTTTCAACTGCTTTGAGATAATAAAACCAACACATTGTCTTTGTAAATAATCTTACAAAGCACACACCAGAAGAATATAAAGAAAACAGAATTACTTTCACTTGAACTACTGTTCTTCCAACTGTGTGTGGGAAGAAAGATTATCACAGTATTGCATGAACTGTGGTACCTCAGACATTTTGTAGCCTACTTTTATCATACAGAAATAACTTAGTCACAGTTCATCCTATGCCAATTTGCCACACAGTAGCCTACTATTTGAACATGTCGTGATTGATTTTACTAAGCAATTTTTCAGAAAATTACCTACTTTGATATGCAAGATTATAAAATCTCTGAAATCAATATTTTTATCTTTAAATTATTGTCTGATTATTTCCGTGAGTACTATTTAGAAGTTTGTACCGTACAAATTTGTTGTTGTGAGAGCCTGTGTGTGCAGATGATCTCTCTGTACCTGATGAACTTTATTTGACCCTAGAACGCACACAGAACTCTCACATCTTGAACCCTTTGTCTACCTCTTCAACTCCTACTGCTCACTATGTACACACGCCTGTCACTTTTAGGAGTGCAACTTGTTGTCTCACTGGCATTGCTGTCTGTCTCAGCTTTTAATTCTTGTTTTTTTTCCCTATGTGTACAAATACTCCATGAATAAGTTTCTATAGAAATATGGCTGTGCATCATCTTTCTTTCTCATTCCCAACAAAATATTAAGGAAAAAAATTTCATGCATCATTCTGAGAATGATGTCATTTTTCGTTCACTCCATCTTCCTGGATAGTAAACAGATTTAGTTCCTACTATGAGTACTTCGATATTACAAATTTTATTTACGGATTATATTTATATACAAAGCTATCATAGCTAATCCTTTAATCCCTTGATTTTTAGACCTAGTCTATATGCACTTAAAGGATTAATATAATTCAGTGGCATGAATGGGATCAAGGCAATGCTTTCACATGATATTGGATACTCACTGAGTTTGAGTAAAATAACATTCATTTTTGTAGTTTTTAAAGCATCTGTAGAAAGAAAATACAATTAAACATTTTTACTACTGAGTAAATTTCACATTCTCTCAAGCATCTTTAAGCTTCATTTAAAATTTTATCTATTACATAGGAAAGTAATTATCTTTTCCTGCGAATAAAAACTCATAGCAATAAAAATATATGAAGCTTAATCTTCTTATGAAATAACTGTAGTACTTTTTGCATTAGGATAGAATTCAATAGCAAGGCCTATATTTAGCCTGTCCACACATGACAAACCCAGAGAGTTAAAGGTAGTAATGTGTACCTTTGGAAAAACTTGAAAGCCTTAAAACCCACAGCAGCTGCTCAATAAAATGTATTGTATAAGACACATAACAACCACCTGGAAGCAAAATTAAAAACCAGGTTAAACTTTCCAGGAAAATTAAAAGGAAACGTCTATACAGAGCAATCTAAAGCACGAAAATTCCTAGAAGGGATGGGTAAAGTCATGGGTAATTCCAATAGATATGAACAACGGCAGCTTAAGGGAAGTGGAGGCACAGGATTTACTAAAGTCCACACCATTGGAGCTGAGAGACATGGCTAGGAAGGAACAAGATATCTCACTTTAAAAAGTATAAAAAGAAAAATAAAGAAACTCACTTAACCACAAATTTCTGCTGGTTTATAGCCACTATTTATTAGACACATTGCTGCTACCCAGAAATCCTAGGAATGCAGTTAAACTGTGTGTAAACTCCACTGGTAGAGCTGAACTGTATAGATAACACTGGTATAACTGCTCTGCGTGGGGAATAGCAGATGTGTGTGTGCACACACACTCACACGCACACCAGTATGACAGACTTGGGAAGTGTCAGAGGATACTATGCTTTGCTTTTCACATATAGGACAACGGAAAACAATTTGTTGGAAACAAAAATTTAGAGTCAGGAGGACAATGGCGCAGCTGATAGCATAAGATCCAATGTTGTTAATTATAAGGTTGAAGATTGAGTTGCAGAAGCCATCAGAATCAAATATCTACAAACAGTTATGAGAGTTTGAACGAAAGTCTAGAATAAAAAAAAAATGTGTTCCAGATCAATCTTAAACCTCTTCAGGTGACTTTATTTGGAAAATTCCAGAGGGCCTCCAAGTCTGCCATAGCATTTTGGTTTCAGACACCAAACTGTGGTAGTAAAATAGCTCAGTGCTTTTTCATAAATTCCTGAGATGGTCTCAGAGAGGCTGCAAAGTCAGCAGCAGGCACTAAATATTTCCCCAGGTCATGGAACTCAACCCAGGAGCCTGAAACAGACTGTGAGTGCTCTGACTAGGCAGGCAGGGCCACATCCTCTCCCATCATCTCCCGTTAGGCATTTGTAACATAACCGAGCTGACTCTACATTGAACCAAGGAAGAAAAACTGATTTTGTTTGTTAAGCCATTCATTTGCCACCATCTTATGAGAAATGATACCCATGGGCAGAAACTGGAAGTTAAGAATGAGACTGGAAAGAACAAAGACAACTTTGCACAAGGATGAAAAGCTCCATCTTCCTGGATGTATTAAAATTCTCAAAATGTCTGTTTTGAAAAATGGCAGGGAACAATTGACCTTAGAATGATTTTCATGATCTTCTATTTGAGAAACAAAGCTTTCCCTTGAGAATGTGTGTCTGTGGGTGTTTGCATGGCAGTTTGGCCCAAGACTTGTGCAGCATGAAAGAATGTTAAAATATCAAGCTTGCAAGATGTGGAAGAGAGAATAAGAGCCCTAGAACCCTTTCAAAACACTGGATTTCTAGGAAGTATCGCCTCCAACTTCATCTTCCTCAAACTGCAGATTAAGAATCCATAATCAAAATATTAAAATCTAAAATGCTTCGAAATCTGGAAATTATTAAGCATCACAGCGTTGCCACCAGAATTAAATTCTACAGCTTCTCTAAAATAACAAACTAAAATCAATGCACAGGTTAAGAAATGTTGTATAAAATCATCTTTAGAAAAAAAACACTTCTAAAAAATCATCTTCAGACAATCTCTAGGAATTGTGTGTTGTGTATATGCAATTCTTTCAAACTCTGAAAATTGATGAAATCTGCAGCACATCTCCTAACTAATTTGGTTAATGGGTAGCCATATAGTATTTATTCTTACGACTCAGATATTGCAATAGACGGGTACAGAGTGCTTTCCTTTAGAATCAGACAAGTGTCCACACAATGTCAGTAGTTATTGAGTGAGAGATTCTTGATGAGGTATGACTTTCCTTTTAAAGGGAATGAAAGGGACTCTCTGAGGGCATTCACAAGAAAGGAACATCAAGTACTAAACTGGGGTGGTCACCAAGGGAAAGTCTACGATAGAAAGGTTAGGCTGCATCAATCGTCTATTCTTACATTTCTGAAAGATCAACTTGAATTGATTTCCAGGTTTACTTCTCCCAGTTAAACTTTGCAGTTCCCCCATGGCTAGCCTCAGAATTCCACTACATATCCTTCACATTAAAACCCCTGAAAAGATTAATGTATGGCCAATGTTAATTCTTTAATTTTAGGCAGACAAGTATCAGAGATATAAGGGCAGGATAAGAGCAACTCAGAGGAACACACATTGGATTCCACGTAAAAAACATTTTGACTAAATGCTGGGAGAAAGTTACCTTGTCCAGGGAAATTGCAGGGAGGAGCTTGGTAAGAAAAACTACATTCTATTATCTGGTACATATGATCTATCAAACCAACCGGCATTTAGTCATGAACAAAAGCAGCTGTATTAATGAAAATCTCTATTAATTGAAAAACAAATTTGGATCAAGTGTATGCATGCATCAGTGATTATTGCAATCTCTCTAGAGCAATGTTTCTAGTAGAAAGGTAGGAATTTAGAAACCATATTTGGAGAACATATTTTGATACATTTATGCTTAGGTTGGGACTCTATCGTGTGTGTTTTTTCATGACAGTACATGTGGGTTTTTCCCCTCATTGGCAGGTTAGGATTGTTGTACTGTTATTCAGCAGGATTTGCTCCTGTACTGAACTCAAATGACATCCACAGTCAGATTTCAAAGCCCTGTCTATGGGTAACAGCTAGAATGGAGTTGCCTTAGCTCTGTCGTATTAGATAATGCCAATGGTTGATTTGTTTTGCAATTCAGCAGCAGTTTGCACCAGAATTGTGAGTAGCTCATAACAGAGCATTGACTTAAAAGAGCTCCAGATATCTTCTGTTTATAACTTGTCTGCAGTAGGACTTGTATTTTCCCTCTGTGTGATTTTCACATCCTACAGTACACTCATTATGCACTCCACAGTCATCCAACTCCCATATCCACATCCTATGAAAGTAAAATGGTCATCATTGATTGTTCTGCTGCCTATGGGGAGGCAATATTTTGCAAGGAAGGAGAAATTGGGTATTTTGAACTGTTTTAGATTTAGTTGCATTCTGTCCATAGTGAGTTTACAATCCTTGTATCTGCTCTTTTTACCCCAGAAGAAGCTGAGTCCCCTGTTTCTCCCCTGATACCTTCAGAGTGTCAGCTCTTCACCACCTCTCAGCAGACAGATATAGCCTCACAGTCCCTTGTGATAGAAACTTGTTTGTAGCTTTCAGATTGAAATTCCTTTACAAACTTCCTCTCAAACTATAAAGTTCAATTTCTCCCAGTTGCCAAGGAAACAACCTAAGACTGTGAGACCAGAGGCCACGGGTTCAGCATTGTCAGGGCTGCTACTTCTCTCTAGACAGACAAAGCCAGAAGTCTACATCCCAAAATGGGAGCAATTGCATTCAATGTTGTACACAACATGCATTCTTTTTGACAAAATTAAAAATAGTGTGATTGGAATAATGATCAAAATTATCATCATTAGCCCTTCAGAATTCAATGGTATGAAGCCCCAGGGATTAGAATTTTTACTCATGTAAGTGCATTTTAAGTTAGTGAGTCGATTGAATATGAATAAAATATGACCCACTGTTACATGTTCATGATGAAAGATCTAAAGTAAATTGAAAAAGAAGCAATTAGCTATGTGTTCTAGGTAACCCGCTCCCTTCCCTTGTGAATTTTGCCTGAGAGGGCTACATGTTTGATTCTATCTTGGCACCAAATCTGTTATGTTCCCCCTTCTGAATCTCTACACCAAATGCAAATCTCGTTTTCTGTCTTAAAAGAAGCAATTGTGTCTCCGTCCCACTTCTCCTGCCCAGCGCCCTTCCATCCATACACCCTACGCCACCACTGCTTGGCCACTACTGCTTGGCCAGAGGATGGGCTATGTTCCCTGTTACAAATACATTTCTTAAAGGAGAACACAGACTTGTCTCCTTGGCAACATTTCCAGTGAAAAATTTTTACGTGATTTACTGACTGTAGAAATAGTTATTAGGCAAAGTCTTCTGATTTAAATGACAATTTATAAAACCTCATCAGACACCAAGACTCAATCTGACCTCGAACTAGACACAGGTCAGGAGACATTTGAGTTAATGAAAGCTAAAGAGAGAGCATTAGATGCAAACACACTTTTCATCGTATTTAGTCATGGCAAGTATCAGACCACACAGATTTAAATATTTATGTGTGCAGCTGTTCGGATTTAAATGTTCTTTTGCCTTCTCTTTGTGTGGCTTTCTCTTCCTTCAGACCAGATTCCACCTTTTTACAAGGCCACCTCTGATGTGTCTCCCAGTAGCTCAGACCTAATCAACATGTTTTCCTGCAGCTGCAATTGTTTTCCATCCTCATGATGCATACTATGGTCTGTGAATGCACACACATACACAAGTGTACACACACACACACACACACACACACAATTTGCTTGTTATTTACTGGTTAGGAGATAGCAATTTTAGGTTTGAAAAGTGTAAGAATAAATGAAATCCTAATAATAATACTTCATGTATGGTATAGGAGGTCGTTCTGTTTATGATTTTATCATCTAATGAATAAAAAAAAAAACTGACTTGGCCTATAGCATGGTAGGAGAAAGGCAGAGTTAAGAGAGAAGCCATGAAGCCACCAGAGACAGATGCTAGGAACTTTAGCCAGTGAATCACAGCCTCGTGGCAATACACAGATTACTAAAATTGGGTTAAACTAAGATGTAAGATTAGCTAAGAAGAAGTTAGAGCTAGTGGGTGGAGCAGTGATTTAATTAATGCAGTTACTGTGTTAATACTTTGGGGCTAAGCAGCCTGGAACAACCAAGCTATTTAGAGTACCTGCTCTGAACTTCAGGGTGTTGTGCAGTGGTTATTTTTTTTGTTTTGTTTTGTTTTGTTTTTTTCTGAGATTGAAGCAACCTGTCCTGAAGGGATGCTCATTAAGACAGGAGTAAATAACTCAGAAGGGTTTCTAGTAGTCTTTTGGGGAATAATATTATTTTAAGGTGTGTTACTTTTGTTTTTGGTGTGGTACATTTTTTAATGTTGTAAATATGTGTTGCTATTATTTATGCTGCATTTGTTTAACTCTGTGAAGTTGTGATTCCTTGTCCGTCTAAAACACCTGGTGGTCTAACAAAGAGCTGAATGGGCAATAGACATGGTTGGCAGGCAGATGTTATCGATAGAAGGAGAAACAAGGAAGAGGAGAAACAAGGTTCCGAGAGGAGCAAGACTCTAGGAGTCAGGCACCCAGCCACCCTGTCAGTCACAGAGTAAAAGTAAAAGTAAGATATTCAGAAGTAAGAAAAGGCAAAAGAAGAGGCAAAAGGTAGTCAGGATAATTTAAGCTAAGCAAAGTCTGTGTAATTATAAGAAAGAATAAGATTCCAGATGAGTAATTTAATTTGAAGCCAAGTGGCGGGGCCCCCAAAAGCCAACAGAGTAAACTTCTCACAACAGAAGTCCCTGAAACTGCCCAGATTCCCTAAGAATAAAAGTAAAAACAAGCCCATTTTCCTGGAAAAAAAAAATACAGAAACAAAAGTAGTGGTTTGGAAGATACTAAGACTAGCTGAGATGCTTACTGTCTGTTAGTCATTTCCGCTCTTGTGTAAACTCAATAAAAAACTCAAACTCATTTTTCCACCAAGTAAGGCTTTGGTGATATCTGCACTTTAATCTTTTGTGGGCTCCCTATGTGGGGTGAGTAGAGATCTTTGCTGCATCTTCTCCGGGAAACATAAGGAGACACGCAACATAGATACTGAGCTCATGAGCTGCAGGGTACACAGTACGTACAAGATGAACAGGTAATATAATGTAGAGCTTTTATCCCCAACACACACATGCAATACTGAGCTTTATTTAAGTTCTTTAATTCCTCAACTTTATGAAGTGATGTCCTAAAGAAAACACTAGAACTCCCCAGAGAAGCATTTGAATAGCCTCCCCTTTTGCTTAGCGCCTAAACCCTGTGTATTCTAACTGAATACAGTACCAAGATTCTTGATAAGTTAATCAGTAAGATCACATATGTATCCACATAACATTAAAAATATCAATTTTTATATATTTTACTGTTTCTAGAGAAACCTTCTTCCTGGGCATTTTATTGACACACTTGCATTGGAGGCACAGCCAAAGCAGTCACAGCCACAGTGCACAAACAAGCAAGTTGTAATTACTTACAGAACTTTAGAATATCTTGGAATGAGCCTTGGGCTATGAGGGAAACAAGCCTAATTATATGTTGGCTTACTCTATTTAAAAAATTTAAGTGTGCCGAACTTCAAATATTTCCTTGAATCTTGGTAGACTTTATAGAGAGCCATAATACTTACTGTTTTTAAACGTCAGAAACCAATGTGAACCCCTTAAACAGCTACTCTTGTGAGCTTAGTCAGGAATCTGTTACATGAGAACTGAGCTCCTCTTCAACCCACTTTCATGCTTAGTAGCAGTTGCATATATATCTTGATAGATACAGAAGTTATATATATATTAGTATATATGTAATAGAAATAATTTCACATATATGTTCATATATATGTTCACTATATATATATATATGTATATATATGGAGAGAGAAAGAGATGTGTGCGTGTTCCTGTGTGTATATATGTGAAGGGGAGAGAGATTACTATGAGAAAACATTGTGATAGTCTGTTCAGTTTCTGTACCATGAAACAAATTTAAAAAAAAACAAAGGTTAATTGATATGTTCTATAGATATTTAAGCTTCTAGATTCCTTGACCAATAATCTGATTGCCTTAATCACCACAGCAAAACTCTAGGAGTTTTGCAAAGCCACTAATTGGATAAGCAGAAAGGTTGAAGAACGTATTGTACTTGACTTTGCTCAGGATTGGCTTGGAGTTAGCCTTAAATATCTGTATTCTGTGGAAAAAGAAAGACTCGTTTGTGTTCAGCAAGCAGAATGGATAGTCAATCCCAGTCTTCAGTTAGTAATTTGGGATGGTGACTCCAGATTGCACCTGAGCTTAGGGACTTCCTTTGGTATGAAGGAAATGATAAAGATGTAAGATTCTGTTTGTGTGAAAATGAAGACAAGAAGCTCTCAAAGGAGCACTCCTTGGCTGTGCAGTACAAGTGTTAGCAAATTAAATCTGATTAAAAGATTGAGCAAGAAGACAATGGCCAATAACAGTAATAAAGCTTCCCTCATTTTAGAGGGAACTTCCGTGTCCATGCCATAGCTGTTGATAAGAAAATCATGACCTTCCCAAAATATTCATTTTTTAATTCCATGTTTATCTGCTGTGTACTGGGAAAGAGAGAATGAACTCATTAACAATCAGGTTTTAAACATAAAGGTGGTTATCCTTAAGAGATTATACTTGCTCAGTCAGATGATCATGGTGAAATCACAAGAACTCTCAGATGGGTACGATGATGAAATAAAGGTCAGAACCAGAGTGAAAGGGCATTGTGAGAGAGGCTCGCTCTGCCATTAATAAGATGAACTATGGAAGGGACCACTAGGCAAGGAATGGGAGCAGACTGTAGAAGCTGGGGAGCTTAAGATCAGGATTTCCTCTAAATCCTTCAGAAAGGAACATAGACCTGTTGACACTTTAACACAGCCAAACTTTAGAGCTTTTAACATTTATAAATTGCTAATTTGTGTTGTTTTAAGCTACAATTTGTGATCATTTTACCAAGAGTAACAGAAAGCAAACACACTATTCTAGAGGTGAAACAGAAATAACAAAATTAAAATGCTCAAATCAAATGGTTTATGAGGACAATTTAAAACACGCAGTAAGAATCAAGAGAAAAGAGATGCAACAAATTAGAATGTAACTTCAGTTCTGCTGCACAGCATTCATGTACCCTTCCCTTCCTCTGGCAGGTCAGCCATCTACCACCTCAGCATGAGATTAACAGCTCATTAAATTGAGATTTGAGGGTGTGTCCATGACTCACATAATCAACATGTAGGGACAAGTGTGACTGACACGAGCTGTTGTTCGCCAACTCATAGTAGATATTTGCAGCTTGATGCCACTAATTAAGACAGCACACCCACTGAGTGTGTGTATGTGTGTCATGTACCTTGAGTAGCTGTGTTTCCTCTATATTTTGTGTGCCATGAATATCTAGCATTCAGGTTCCCCGTGTGTAATTCTTGTGACTCACAAGTATTAATTATATCTCTGTCCCTCTGCTATCTCTAGCTAATGAGCACTCTATACTTTCTGTTTGTGTGTTCTTAACACAAGTTTAATCATCCCATATTTTATTCTATTCAAAAGTAGATTTATATTTTCTCAAACAATAGAATAAAGGTGCATTGTACCTATGAGAAGGATGAACAACGGGATGGGAGGACATTTCAGTTAGTGAAGTGTTTGACTTGCACATGTGAAGATCTGAGTTCTATCCCCAGAACCTACATAGACAAGCTGAGTGTGGCAGTGCATGCTTATAGCATCAGGTCTGCAGAGGCAGACAGGCATATCCCCGGGGTTCTCCACCCAGCCACCCTTGCTATTGGAAAGCTCCGTGCCATCAAGAAATCCTGTCTCCAAAGTACAGTGAGCTTTTAAAAGTTTAAGCCAATAAATAAAGAAAAAGTGGGTTGGCAGCACACACCTTTAATCCCAGTACCCTAGAGGCAGAGGCAGGTGGAAATTTATAAGTTACAAGGTAGCCTGGTCTATGTGACAAGTTCTGGGGCAGCCAGGTCTACATAGTGAGACCTTTTCTCCAATCAAAACAAAACAATTAACAGTATGGGTGGTACCTGAGGGATAGCCTAAGGCAGATCTTTTGCCTCCCCTCCATATACACATAGGCTCACACATACCTGTGCACAGCACATATGCGCATCATGCACACAAACATACACGCACACTTGCGTCCACACACAGATAGATAGACAGGTAGGTAGGTATATAGATAGATAGATAGATAGATAGATAGATAGATAGATAGATAGATAGATAGATAGATTATAGAGATAGATAGATAGGCAGACACACAGACAGATAGGATGGAGAAATCAAGGGTGTTTTGATGCTAAGCTAATGAAATAATATTCTAAGAATTCACCTTTTGTTTGTTGAGCATGTGCATCCGGTCAACCAAGTAAGGAGTTAGGAGAATTGTAATCTTAAAGAGAGACAATTTTTTTTCTTGTTCAAATAAAAATATTACATAGCCAGGCGATGGTGGCACATGCCTTTAATCCCAGCACTCGGGAGGCAGAGGCAGGCGGATCTCTATGAGTTCGAGACCAGCCTGGTCTACAAGAGCTAGTTCCA
>JAQHUG010000001.1:20786334-20796987 GCA_028555095.1 Dicrostonyx torquatus | reverse complement strand
CCCCATAACTTACAACACCTATTTATGATTTAACCTCTATTTCTCAAGGTTTGGGCTATGTCCCACCTGTAATACATCTTCTAGGAATGGTAATCATGTCTTTCTTTCAAAAAGTTGCTTGTAATGAGCTTTCACTCCTACCTTTGTTTCAAAAGTTTATATCACCACCTATGGTTACCTTGTGAGGACTACTTGTTGCTATGACTACGCTGGCTGGTATACCCACCTTGCAAACTTGTCTTTGATTTGAGTTGTTAAGAACACTTTATTATGCTAATGTTCAGCTTATGTAACTGCTTATTTTGCCCACCAATTCTCCCATTTGGAAACCCTACCTGTGAGATATAAAAAAAGCCTTGTTTCCCTCACATGCAATGCTGATCTCTCAAACAACACCTTAGGGGGAGACAACACACACACACACACACACACACACACACACACACAAAGCTTGCTTTAATTAATTTTGCCATGATGATTTAGGTCAGTAGTTTATATCTTCCCATGTTTGTGACTAACAAGTTATTAACATTTCATATGGTTTATCATGCTTTAGAGTCAAGTAGACTTTGATTTTACAAGAGGGCCTTAGGACTGCATCACTGAATTGCCAGAAACTTGGGGAAATGAAGTTCTTAGTATGGAAGTTCCAGAAGATGTTCCCCAGGGTCTACCAAGATGTGAGTCTCCACATTTCAGGCAACCAGTCCTCATCTCACTGCTTCCGACTCAGGGGGAATGGCTTGAGGTGTGAACAGAAACATCCTACCTTCTCTGCAGCAATCACCTGAGTTTCCTCATTATCAACTTGGTCTTTAATAAGAGAGGAAGAGAAGCCTTAAGTTTATTTGGATAGACTCGTTTCCCAGAATTCCCCGTGGTGGGTCAATGCTCAGAAGAGCACAGCTGTCAGGACTCACTGCGAGCTCTTCCTCACAGCCCTACCAGCCAGGGACTTATTCACCGGCAGGCCTGAGCCTGAAACATAAGAGATTTTACCTAACTAACTCAGCTAAGTACCTGGGAGCTTCTTAAAAGCAAGTCTTCACAGCAGTTTCTGATAGGAAGCCTAGGACTTAACCAAAACTCTAGAGATTGTCCCTCACATGAGGCTGGAAAACTTCTAGACACTGGGAATGTCCCACTTCATTGCTTGTACAAGCAGCAAATATTTCTAGCGGCTCACAGTTAACCGATGCTGGTAATCAACATTGCCGCTACAGTTAATTTTAAAAATTGACCAGAAAATGAGAAAATTTGTTATCATGTACAAGTGGACCAACCTGCTTCTGAGGACAGAAAATACAGTTGAATGTTTTTGCATAAAGTGATGAAAACATTTCCCACTTCAAATATTACACTGAAAACAACACCTGCGAATACAGGTCTCAGTCTACAGTGATAATTCAGATTTTACACACACTCACACAAATCTCCCAAAGGCCTCTAAGTCTATAAATTAAATTTCACGGACATCTTACAGGATGCATTTACTGTTGTCTACAGACACAGAGTAAGAAATTTAAACATAGTTTGGAAATGAACCCAAAAACTGAGTTAGATTCACAGTAAACATCAGCAAGGCACTAATCCACATCAGTATCTTATATGGTACTAAAAAGAAAAGGGAAAAAAATAAGAGGCAAGTCTACATTTTAAGGTTTATCATGCTAAATATTTTTAATTTATTAAATAAAACTAAGTAAACACAGAGAGATCATTTCTTGCCATAGTAACACGTGTATCTATGTAACCTCCTCTCTTTTCAGTTTATGTCACCTGAGCCCTCACCATACAAAGCCCGAACTCTGTCTTCACCAAGACACAGTGTATACTCATGAGGACTTTGGCACCAATGCCCATAGGAAGTGCTACCGTCTGGAAAGTAAAGGACTCCATACTGCACTGTGATTAAATAGAATGTGGCTTGTGTGAGCACTGATGTTCAGAAGAGGCAGAGAGATGTTTGATGGATAGATTTAAGGCATGCTCTCCAAAGAAAGGAGAAGTTGAATAAGTCCATATATAACATGAGAAAAGACAAGGATAAAAGGTGAAGAATGTGCCATCAAAGGGGTGAAACACTCATGTCAGGTTAAGAAGAACTTTTAATGTCCATAAGCCAGGAAGCAGAAATTCACCCAAAGTTTTCAAATTGCCTGAGCCATTATGGATTCTGGTCATTGGAAAGTTATGCTGCCAGGATGTTGAATTTTGTATTATAAACTACATTTTCCAAACTTCCTAATTCCCAAAGAGATGTAAGGTGGGTATTTTATTTTACCATCTGTTGCAGTATGAACATGAAATGTCTCACATAAGCTATTGTCTTTAAGCACCTGGTCTCCAGCTGTTACACTATTTGGGTTGTAGGTTGTAGAACTTTCAGCATTTGAAGCCTCGCTGAAGTAAATGGATCACTGGAAGCGAGCCTTCAGGCTTTATGACTTAGTTATACTCCTGTTCATTCTTTTGTGCACAAGTTCTTATTCGTCTTAATAAAAACCCCAAAGCCAGATATTGGGATAAATGCTGAAGGATCAGAGAGAGAAAGGAGCAAGTCACCGTCAACTCTTATATTGCTAACTTATTAAAAAAGGGTCCAAAATACTGTCTCCTCTCATCTTATATTCCTCTCTCTGCCCAGCCATATCACTTCCTGTCTGTCTGTGCAGACCTCCAGACCTCTATGGTTAACTAGTGGCTAGCTCCACCCTCTGATCTTCAGGAAAGCTTTATTTGTTAGAGTACAAACAAGATTATCACCACACACTGCTTCCTGAATGTGAATGTGACAAGCCACCCTCCTGCCTCTCTTACCATTTCTTCTGTGCCTGGTGCCCATCTTTATCTCCCTGGACTGTGTCCCTGAGGAACTATAAGTTAAATAAACCATTTATTTTTTAAATTACTGTTTTCCAGATTATTTTAGCAACAAGCAAAATAATTACACCAAAATTAAACATAAACATGATTCTTAGGCCTTTGGAACTGGTTTTCAGGTGGAATGTGAAAGATTTTGGGCCTTGGGCTAGAAAAGCCTGTGAATGTTAGGTAATCAGAGTTTGATGGACTATTTCTTGGAAGAGCCTAGGAAATAAAAATGTTAACGAAAATGTAGACCGTGGAGATCCAAGCCGTAAGGTTTCAGATGGGAACAAGGGCTGTCAGCAACTAGATGATGGGTCATTTATATGATATATAGCTTCATTCTTCCCATATCTTTTGAAATGGAGTAAAGTTGAATTAAAAAATAATAGACTAATTTTTGGCGAAGAAAAAGGGTATGGTCAATTTTAAATTTGGATAAGGAGTGTGTAAACAACCAACCACCTGTTATTGTGAAAGAGATTGTAATTATTAAAGAGAAACCTGGTGGTTTGCACTGGGGAAATAGAAAAGAGGTCTTGAGGGAAAGCCACTACTCCTCAAATACCCCAACTTGTAAAATTACAAATTTATATGAAATGAGACTGTCTATGCTGGGCCATTTTAAACTGAAATGTGGTTTCTGGGATTTTTTTTCCATTTTTCTTTTTTTTCTTTCTCAGAGACTAAAAGTCATTGCTTTTAGTTTCAGACGAGACAATAGACTTTTGATTTTTAGCAGTGTTGAGAACATAAACCACTGTGACGACTTCTTATGTTGGTCCGACCAAATATAGTTTGCATTAACAGAGAGCAATTAGTCTACAGGATCCAGGGATGGAATATGGTTGCTTTATGTTAAATATCCTTTATAGATAGACTCTTGTATTTGTCATTTAGTCTTCAGTTGAGCAAACTGTTTGCAAAGATTGTGGAAACCTTAGAAGGTGGAATCTTGCTGGTAGAAGTGGATTTTTGTAGGTGGGTCTTCAGGCTTAAAAGCCAGGACCACTTCCTGCTTACTCTGCCTCCTCAGTGTGGGTATGTTCAGAACAAGCATCCGCTTTCCTACTGTGATTGACTATATGTACCCTTCTGGGAAACAAAATAAGTCTTTTCTCCCTTAAGTTGCTATAACTAAGGTTTTTATACACAGTAACTAGAAAAATAACAAAGACACTCTATCCAGTCACGTTGTCTCAAAGTATAGCCCCAGCTGGCCTAAAAGTCACTGTGTAGACCAGGCTTGTTTAGAACTAACAGAGTCCATGCTAGCTCTACTTCCCTAGGCTTGTTCAGAACTAACAGAGTCCATGCTATCTCTACTTCCCTAGGCTTGTTTAGAACTAACAGAGTCCATGCTATCTCTACTTCCCTAGACTTGTTTAGAACTAACAGAGTCCATGCTAGCTCTACTTCCCTAGTGCTTGGACTAAGGCATGCACCACCGTATCTAGCACACTAATTTTTTTTTTTAAAAAAATCAAATTAATAGCAAAGGTCAAACTTATTCCTTGAATACTTCCAGGCAAAATATTATATTGCAAATAAATTTTTCTACCACCTGCTATAGTTTTTGTAATAAAGTAAGACCATTTTATTCCTTACATTATACTTCATTCATGAGATTTTGAAAAATATGTTTAATCCTGAATGCTTCATGAAATTAAATTAAAAATATAATGGGTAATATTCTTATTGCATATTTCCTGCATATTTTAGTCTCAGTCATCCAGAGGTAACCCATCCAAATGTTACAAACTAGGTTTGTAGTCACTAAAATGAACTAACTCTACACAGGCAGTAATGCTATGACCTCTTTTAAGGCATTTAGCTTTTATAAGCTTTGCTCACTGTAAAGACTGCTCCTTCTTTCCTGGTTTCAACAACTAAACTTGAGTATGTACTCTGCTAAGGGTGTTCGTAGATGCCTGGAATTCTGGCCGTAGTGGAAAGAGACAATCAATCATGCAAAAAGGTGGGAGAAAAAATCTCTACAAAGAAGTTGGCAAAAACCCTTGATACAGAATAATCAGTGTAGTTTAGCTGCTGTAATTAGGAACATCTTGATAAATGTGTGTGTGTGTGTATGCATTGTATCAAATCATGTTAATATGTACAATTTATACAAGTTAATAAAAATCATCTAAGAAAAGGATAAAGAAGTGCAGAATAATAAACTTCTGAAAAGCTTCCAACTTCCACATGCTATGATGCTGGTGCTGGCAAGCTCTGTGAAATTTTATCAGAATCTCCAGAAAGAAAAAGAGAAAAGAAAGCAATCCTGCTGATACGCAGAGGTAGAAAGATGGGAGAAAATTCAGTTGCTATAGCTCTCTTTGCTTATTTTATTGACATTATCATGGCACTCAGATCAGAATATCACCAAAAGCAGTAAGTAAGCATAATATAGTTATAGCCCACATAATCACTGTTGATATGATTTATCTATTTTGCATTTTTAAAGCCCTTTCTATTTTTTAAATTGTTTAAATGTCTACATTAATTCATTTAGTTGAGTGTCTGTGTGGTTTGCATACTTGTGGACTTACCTGCTAAGCTGTCTCCCTGTCCCTTGTGGTTTTATTTTAAAGTTTGTATAGCTATAAATTAATACCTTGGGGTTATTTATATAAAGAGATATCTAAACTGTGGAAACTATGGGACAATTGATTCAATTAGAAGTGCTAGGAATGTCAGTTCATTTATGTACAGCAAATACTACCAAGAAAAATGATCAGTTGGTTTTTTTTTTTTTGTGTGTGTGTGTGTGTGTGTGTGTGTGTGTGTGGAAACTGTAATTTAAAATTCCAGTTGTTTTCACATACAAAGAGGGCTACTGCCTTCTGTAGGTGGAGGGTCTGTGAGATACCACACAATTCATTTTAAGGCAACCAGTTAATTGATTTGTCATTTCATAAAAATTTGCTGTTATTATTAATTCACTTTGGAGTTTTAAATCAATGACCTGAACGTTAACTGACAATATAACAACCCAGTAATGAAGGGGATTTCACTCATCATTAGCTTATTTTCAGAATGTGAAAGGTAATAAAAAATAATAATAGAAAACATGACCCTCACTCGAGGGAATGCTGAACCCAGGAAATTTATCCATAAAATTTAATTTAATCCATATAATAACCCAGTGGTCTCTGTATCATTTTTTCCATTCAAAAAGTAATTTCAGAGAGTTTCAGTAACTTCCTCAAGGTCACACAGCTAACAAGAAGCAGATGGAGCCTAAAATTGTCACTACTTGCTCTTGGTGATGGGTACCAGATGCCTGCTAGAAATTCTTTAGGTGGAGAAGTGATTCGAGAGACGATGAATGAGTCATCCCTGGACTTTCTAGCAGAGAAACCTCCACTTTCTGTATTTGCATTTCAAAGGACTGTAGGATAAAGAAATCATTTCCTATTGCCAGATAAATGCTTCTTCGTGCAAAAAATTTCGAGTCCATTAAAGGAAGGAAAATAGAATGGATGAACTGCATGAATGAAAAGGAAAAAAAAAGAGAAAAAAGAAAGAAAATGTCCCAGCTCTAATTTCCTCTCCATATTAGACAACTACCAATGACAAGGCTCGGCCACAAGAAGTTCACTGCCAGGCACCTCTGCAATCTCCAGCTGTGTGCATTTTAAACTACAGACCTGACTATTTAACATAAATCAAGAAAGTCAATAAATTAAAAAGAAGGTTCTGTTTCATTTCTGTGCATACTGCCAATAGATTTCTGAAATATTCTGCATCCATTCCTCCCCTGCAAATTACCTCTTTTGACATAGAGCTTTATCCATCTATTTATTTAGTTATATGATCTTCTTAATTCAGAATCCTCAGTAATTTAGAAGAGCATGACATACGAAGAATTTTCTGTATTTGCTAACTAGTAAATGAATAGATAAGTTAACATGACCAAGATGCACTGAAGAAAAACAACCTTTGGTTTCTATTTAGTGTGTTTTGATACACTCACACAATGCAGAGGCCTAGTTCTTCTGAATCTGTCAACATACCCACTGATATACCTGAAACATTTGCATTTTCATATCTGGAGCAAATATAATATTATTCTTAAATATAAGAATATCCCATCATTCTTAAAATCAGATAAGATAAAAGTTTAATGAAATTATTAACTTCTGGATGGCATCAAGTTACAAATTTCTGTAGATCCCATGTTTCCTGTGTTCAAGCCTTTATAGAGTCGCATGTGATATATAGTTCACCTTCTGTCAATCAATGTTTAATCAATGCTTGCAAAGACTTTCACTTCCGAACTCCACCACTGCTTTATCCTAAAAAGCAGTTAAATAGTCATAGGGTGTCCAGAATTCTCGTAAAGGTCTCCCCAAAGAAAACTACTGTGATGATTTAGATTCATGGCAACCACTGGTTTATCTGCCTGTCTTCCAACGAATGGAACATTAGTTGCTAAGGTGACTTAGTTCCTCTAGCCTTGCTGATCAACTGTCAAGAAGCTGTACTTTTCCTCTCTTGTACTTTCTGCTTCAGTCTGTTTATTCAGAATTTGCACCCTCTTACACACATTAGAAGCCACGGTCCTTTATACCTGCTTATCTCCCCTGACACTAAAGATGAATAAATTGAGTTAAAGGAGTGTTAGCTAGCTTAACAAATATGCCTTCAAATTTTAGGGGTTTATTTTAAACACAATAGATACTTCTGCCATTCACATACCAGTTCAATGGAAGTCACCTGGGCTGAAGGTCAGTTTTTAGCAGTGAGTTAATTTTAGAGCGGTGTCCTTCCACTTGAAAGGGCTTGTTAGGGTCTTAGAGAGCTTAAACCCAATAAGCTGTGGGAAAGAAAAGACATGCTGAATGAGGTACAACACCTTCAGGACTGGCTTATACCTTCTTCATATCCCAATCATGAAAACACAGTTATACCGCCACAGTTGGAGCAAGGAGTGGGCTGAAGCGTGTACTCTTGGCTGCACATCAACCCATCCAGGACAATTCCAGAACAAAGAAAAGTGTGTTGGCTAATTTTATCATCAACTAAGTTGGTCTATGAAATGCTATGGAGCTTAGAAGTGTATACCTCTACCCATGTCTATCCTGGCTTTTCAGTAAGATCAGGAAGACTCTGAAACAGTGTGTGGATTTATCCCTTATTGGTTTTCCCACAATTAGTTCCCATAAGAGTTAGGAGGGAAAGGGAATGGGTGGAGCCTAACTAGATAGGAGGAGTATACTAGGGATTACTCTGTCTCCTACTTGGCATGAAGGTGCCCCTGCTTTGCCACATCCTCTCATAAACATGATGTTCTACCTGACAACAGACCTAGAAATATGAAGTCTGGTGACTATGGGCTGAACTTCATAAAGCACGAGCCAAAGCAAATGTTTCTTCCATCAACTTGTTTCTGTCGGGTGTTTGATCACAGCAATAAAAAAACAAATACGGTGTGAATGAGAATTTCTGGAAGAAGCTGCCCCCGTAAAGGCTGGCTGATTGAATGGAACTTCAACAGCCATGGAGAGTTAGGGACACTGCAGGCCCACAGCCTAATAGCCATTCTTTGCCCATTAGTTTCAGGCCTAACCTCTTGACTGTAGATAAAACCTTTTGGAATGAATTAACAAAACCCTAAATTTTCCCAAACCAAAGGCTAAGAGTCCTCAGGTAACATCTAATGTCTATAGCTGATACACATTTGCTGTAACCACCTACTCAGTGCTTCCACCAAAGAATTTTTCAAATGTCTTTACTTATGGCCTTCTTTGGTCTTTTACTATAAAGCTGCTTCTACATTGGGATGTGGAATTTGAGGTAACCTAAATCTGTGCTCCTGGGCCACAGTCACTCATATTTGGCTCCAGAATAAATCATCTTTTGTTTGTTTTAAGGTGAGAGTTGTGTTTTGCATTGACAATAGAGAGGGCCCATTTTTTTTTCAAGATGTGATGCATGTCATATCCACAGATGTAAAGCACTGGAGAGGGCATCCTATGTTGGCAGGTGATTTGCCTCTGTCCTACTTGGAGCTCTGCTGGTTGAATTTACACTTCAAGTTTTCTTCTCTGCACTATGATGAGCCTTTCAGGGCTGGCTCTCTTCCTGCGGAGCTGTCCAGCTGGCTTATGAATAGCAATCACAGAGATACAGGAAAGCCACAGAGGGTCTCAAACTCAAGGAGACCCAACTTTATCAGCAACATGCTTAATATTTTTCTATGTTTCTATGAGATAGAGGATCGATGATAGACTGAAAATTTAGACAAATGATAGATGGATGGATAGAAGATAGGTAATTTAGATAGATAGATAGATAGATAGATAGATAGATAGATAGATAGATGATAGATAGATAGATAGATAGATAGATAGATAGATAGATATAGACAGACAGACAGTGAACTGAATGAAAACTGGTTCAAATCTAGGAGAAGGAAAGGAATAATAACCACTCAGACCCTACAGTCAAGTTGGGAAGTACCGAAACTTTTAAGTTTATCTAAAAATGATGCCTCTTGTTTGAGCTGACTGAAGTGCCCGAAGCAACTGAACAACAAAAGCACATTATAATTCTTGGAAAACAAGATCTTAAATCCTTAAGTTTCCAAATAATCAAATTTCTTGACATTTAAGAAAATAAACACTAAAAAGATATTTTGAATGTTTTTTTTTTAACTAGTATTTTTATTTCTCTGCCACTCTCATGGATTCCTAGAATGCCTCAGCTCTGTTCTTAGAATTAAAAAGGTTGCCTCTCTTTGGCACATTAGCCCCTGCCTTGGTGTGAACAGGCAAGTGAGCCTTCCCTACTCTTCCTCATGACTGAAGCCAGTACTAAATAGTCTTTCAACATGTGTTTTGGAAAGTCTTTTGGTGGCGCTTCAACTGAGAAAGGGAAAGCTCTCCATGGGAGCACTACAGCTGTGCAGCACAGTATTGCATCTGGAACCACACTGCAGAGTTAAGCAACCCGCCTTTCTCAGTGATCTATTTAAATAGCAGGAGCAGCCCCCTGGGCTCAGCACTGTGCCTGCCTAACACACAAGTTGGTCTTAATGCCCTAGGAGAGTTGTATTGTTCACCACCCGTACATGTGATCTACATGCATTGCAAAACGTACAGCCTCTACTGCCTCCTGGCTGCCCGAGAATCAATGTTTCATTCCAGGAAATGGAGTCATGGGGAAAATCTCGCTCTGTAACTGCTCTGTCAATATCATATGATTTTTTTTAACAAGATTGCAAAGTGACTTTTATCTTCTCTTTTTCTGTTCTACAGGAGAGATATTTAAGTTGAACACAGACTGAATACAGCCCTAGTATATCTTATGCAGCAGTATTGTAAAGTGTACTTATAAGATTACCATTTATGCAGGTAATGTTGGCTAGAATGTGATCGATAATTCCAAATTAAAAAGAAAACTATGCTGTGTACATTTTATAGTAAATCCAAATTTAAACCTGTAAAGTAAACAACAACTAGCTAATTAATTACCAATATGATTATTCTCTATTATTACTGCAAGGCAAAAATAAATTCTTTTCTTGCCCAAAATTTATAAACTCATAAATTTCCATTACTTACCTTCGATCTTAAGGTTTTGTCACAGTGACAGAAAGAAACTGATCCTGAAATTTGTACCAGTGTTGCTGGTAATGTGGTGAGCATAGCTGCCTTCCAGAAGGTGGTACCAGGGAGTGGGGGCTTATTGTGAAGAACACGGATATGTTGGTTTGGGGAAATATGTGGAAGAATTTGGAACTTTGAAATAAAAAGCAACTGGGTACAATAAACAGAG
>JAQHUG010000001.1:20773049-20783890 GCA_028555095.1 Dicrostonyx torquatus | reverse complement strand
GCAGCTGCTATGGGTCCCCGTGGGTGGCACACGACTACGCATGGGTCCCCGGAAGCTTGCGCAGGAGACCACATGGCGGCAAATGGCGGCAGTGGCGGCAGCGGGCAGCATGAGACCAGATGGATATTAAAGTTAAGCATTTATTAGATGGATTATGGAGGGAAAGGAGCAGAAGGGGAGAGAGGGGGGGGGAAAGAAGTAGAGAGAGAGAGAGAAGAGAGAAGGGGGAACCGGGAGAAGGCCATCTGCCTGTCCTGAGAGCAGTGGGGGCAGAGAGCTAGAAATAAGACCCCGGAACTGCAGGCTTGCTTGCTTGCAGAGGAGGAGTGGGCATGGCTAACTTTTAAAGTGACAGGATATTATTACAACAGGCTATTCAGGTATAAGCCTGGAAGACAATATTGCTGAGAATGACACAGACTATGTAGGTCCTGACCTTTTCCAGAAGGAAGCAAAGAATTTAACAGCAACTGGGCAAGAGGCTATTCCTGTAATGCTTTGAGGCATGGAGGCCGGGCAACGTGGTGCAGTGCTGCAGCTGCTGTGAGGGACCGCTCCCAGTGGTCATTTTGTGAAGCTATCAGAGTTAACCGTGATTTGCAGGCAAGATCACAACATTGGAAATGTCCAAGATGTGAGACTCTGCCGACAAGAGCTACATCTTCGAGTGGGACCAGACCACGGGAGAGATGCAAGCTGGAGACAGAAAAGCTGTCATCTGAAAGTTCTTGGAAACAAATTCACACACACTAGACAAAAAGCTACAGGATTTGGTATTTGTCCCATTGGCTTTTGATCTTGCTCTGGTCCAGCTTTTCCCCACTACGCTCCCATTCCTTCTTTTTGGAATGGTATTATATAGTCTGTGCCATTATAAGCTGGAAATCTCTGTTTGACTTAGAGAGCAGAACTACACAGCATATGCAGCATTCTTATTTAGGCTTTGTATGCGCTTGACCATTTTCAAGATAGAGAGAAATTAACATATTAACTCTGCAACCTAGAATCCAACTCAAAGATTACTAAGAAATCTTGGAGTGAGAGAGATATAAAATATAGGAGCCTGATACTCCAGAGTAAGAAAAGATTTTACTGTCATCCTTAGCAAAAAAAATAAAAAAGCAAATGGAAATTTTAAATAAAGCAAACAGTGGGCAGTTCACCAAAATGCTCATTGGCAAATTGGCAGATCACAGATATTTTAAGGGATTGTTTTATCATTAATATTAAAAAAATTGAATGTTTCTTATGTGTCAGATATCATGACCATTCTTACAATATCTAGGATTCTAGAACAAAATGAAATTTCTCCAATTTCTCACAGCAAACATGTCTAAGTATTTTTCTCTAGAGAAGATAAAGCAATGCAGTGTCATTATATAGTCTAAAACTGTCATAGTAAGTCACTCTCTTTTGAAGGCATACTAGGGGAAGTGGTTTGTCAAAGAGAATGAAAATAAAGAAAATAGAAGTCAAGTGTATGGTCCTGATTCTGGGCTATCTATTTTCTTCTCCATCTATGTGATTTAACTCAAGGTCTGAAGGAGCTGTGACAAATGTCTATAGTCTGCCTTTCCCAGACTCCATGACAGCTGTCTTATGGCTAGTTTTGGACAAAGAATGAATCTGAAGAGAAAATGGAAGGCAGGAAGAAATGTCAAGACAGTTGTTTATTTCCTCCATTCTCTGGATTGGTTTCTTCTACAGCATCCAGCCTGTGATGGATGGCACCTCTACCAGACACATCTTCTGTGGCTTCTACTCCTGCTTGATTGAATGTAGTCTTAGACTCTAGTAATAAATTCATTTTTGCCTTCTGTTTAGTTCTTCAGTTGCTCTCAAATTCAAGGTGCTCTCCTTCCTCTCTGCTAGCATCTTCACTCTTCTACTTCCTATTTAATCCCTTTATAGTAAGTTCCTCATTTTCAGAAAATCATGAGCAATTTTTTCTTAACCGAAACATACTGATTCTGGGCATCAGGAGGAAATAGGAATGAAAATGAGAATGGTGTTTGGAACTGTCATATAAAAAGACTGTACTTAGGGCTTGTGCATCACTATGATGAAAGTACCAAACAAAAGTAGCTTAAAAGAAGAAGGGTTCATTTTGTTCCACAGTTTCAGTTATACACGGTGGTAAAGACATGGTAGAGAGGCGCTCTGGTGCTGGCAGCAAGAACGTAGGATATTTGCTTATTTACATGGTACAATCAGACAACAGAGGATCCAGTTGGAACTAGAAGCAGGCACAATGTTCAAAGTCAATCTCCAATAACCCACTCACACCAACTAAGTCCCACATACAAAAGGGTTTACAGCCTCCCCATGCAGTGCCAGGAGATGTAGCCTATTTTAGTTATTTTTCTTTTTGATGTGACCAAATATCTGGCAGTGCACATGTATGTGAAGAAGGGTTTAACTTAGGAGCCTTGAGGGGTGTGCTTGTTGTTTTTAATTGTGATGATAAAACCACATGTCCAAGACATCTTACAGAAGAGTTTATTTGGGCAACAGTTCCAATGAGTTTGAGTCCATTATGACAGAGTGAAGATGTGGTGACAGAACCACAAATGGGAAAGAGAGTGAACTCGAAATGCTGTCCTTAAACTCTCAAAGCCCACATCCAGTGTCATGCTTCCTCCCACAAGGCCATATCTCTTAAACCTCCCCCCAAAATGCCATAAACTATGTACCAAGTATTCAAATGCCTGATACTATGGGGGTCTCAACAGACTCAAAGGGGACACTGAGCACTAAGATGGGAAAGACATGGCTATGGGAGCATGAGCTCATCACATTATGCCTGCAGTCATGAAATAGAGAGAGGAAAAAATACAATAATAACCATAATTTCTTTTCTTTCTCTTCATTCATCCAAGGACTACAGCCTGGGAGATGGTACTGTACACATTCAGGGTTGGTTATCTCTTCTCAGTTGACCACCCCTGAAAACTCCATCAAATATACAATCAGGAGTATTTTCTCAGTAATTTCAAAACTGGTCATCACCAGCTTGTATCTTGGCATCCTGGGATTCATACATGTCACTTTTAAACTTTACTGGTCCAAATCTGGTCCTCAAAGGCTTTGTAATCAAATCAAAGCAAAGTGCATTTGATCCTTCTGTGAGAATCCCCACAGCCTTAACAGTTCTTACATAGTTCCAAGATTCAAACTTCAGAGTCTCTCCTAAGAACCAAGAGAATCTCTTAATTGCTAGCACTTATAATTCAAAGTAAAAACTATATTCTTCTAATAAAAAATGGCACAAGATAAACATATCCATTCCAAAATATGAAGAGAGGATCAGACAGATGCAAAACCAAAACTCAACAGTACAAGCATCAAATCCTACAGCTTGAACCTGGCACTTCAAACTTCTGATGGTATTATGTGTTCCAATGGACTTCAGTATTCCCACACTGCTATATCTGATGCCTTGAAATCATATGGCTTTCTATTTTGAGCAAATTCCACATTGCCTACTACTTTCTTTAATGAATGTCCCAGATTTCTGGCATCTTCAGTATTCTAAAGTCTACATTGCACATAGGTATTCTCAGTTTTACCATTCTCCTTTCAAATTAATTCGCATTTTCAGAATTTGGAGACTTTGAGATCTAGCTTCTTACCCTCAGGGTACTTTTCCCATTATCCTAGTGTAGAGGGTGAATTTTCTCTTTAATGATACTAATCTCCTAAACAATTATAGCTGCTTTTATTGTATTTGATTTGTCTGCAACGTTAAAAGTATTCTTGCTCCTTTCCAGAATAAACTACACAGTAACCACTCATTTACTGTAGATTTAGGGACAGCAACCTATAACCAAGTGACATTTCAGATGTTACACTGTCTTGAAATTTCCTAGGCCACCACCTTTGAATTCAGCTTCTCTCATGTTTCTAGGATACTAGTAGAAAGAAGCCATATTTTGTGTAAGAATGCAAAATAAACAGACTCTGTCCCAGTTCCCAATAGAGTCCTCATTCCCCTATAAATCCTCAAGAGTATAATTTTTACTGCATGATTGTCTCCAAGAATTCTGAACTGCCATACTCATACCAGAATGTCACATTAATATTTGCTTATAGTTCCGGACTTTACTTGTCTATAGCTATAAATGCTGAAAATTTCCCGACACAACAATTCCAAAGGCAAATAAACTCAATGGTCAAACAGTCAAAGCAATGACCTCCACGTTTTCATTACTTTTATGTATTAGTTACTTTTTTTCACTGTTTTGACAAAATAATTTTTAAAAATAAACTTAAAAAAGGAAGGGTGATAGTTCATCAGTCTGACGACAGGGAAAGGCCAGTTCTGGTACCCTCTCCTCTATTCCTTAGGGTCTTAGCTGGGATCATCCTTGTGGATTCCTGAAAAATTTCTCTAGAACCAGGTTTCTTGCTAACCCTATAATGGCTCCCTCAATCGAGATCTCTCTTTCTTTGCTCTCACCTTTGTCCTTTCTCAATCTTGACTATCCTATTCCTTCAAGATCTCTTTACCTTCTTTCTCCCCTCCTCTTCCCCTTCTATACTCCCTTTTCCTCCACACCCCTATGCTTCCAATTTTGCCAGGTGATCTTGTTTATTTTGACTTTCAAATGGATCTATATATGTTTTGCTTAGGGTTCACCTTGTTACTTAGCTTCTCTAGGATCATGAACTATAGGCTCAATATCCTTTGTTTATAAGCTAGTATTCACGTATGAGTGAGTACATACCATATTCATCTTTTTGAGTCCGGGTTACCTCACTCAAGATGGTGTTTTCTAGTTCCACCCATTTGCATTCAAAATCAATATGTCATTTTTTTAACCACCGAATAGTATTCTAATGTACATAAAGAAATGTGCTACATTTTCTTTATCCATTCGTTGCTTGAGAGGCATCTAGGTTGTTTCCAGGTTCTTTATCTTGTAACTGATGGAAACAGAGGCAGAGACCCACATTGGTACACTGAACTGAGCTCCCAAGTCCAGATGAAGAGTGGGAGGAGTGAGAATATGAGCAAAGTGGTCAAGACCACAATGGGTACACCCACTGAAGCAGTCTATCTGAGCTAATGGGAGTTCACCAACATCAGCTGGACTGAGAAGGAACAAGCATAGGACCAAACTAGTCCCTCTGAATGTGGTTGACAGTTGCATGATTGGGACAAACTGAGGGGCCACTGGCAGTGGCACCAGGATTTAATTATACTCCTTGTACTGGCTTTTTGGGAACCTATTCTCTTTGGATGTATACCTTGCTCAGCCTAGATACAGTAGGCAGGGCCTTGGACCTTCCCCAAAGCAATGTACTTAACCCTCTGTGAAGAGTGGATGAGGGGTCGAGGTGGGAAAGTAAGTGGAGGGAATGGGAGGAGAGGAGGGAGTGGGAACTTGGATTGGGTATATAGTGAAAAAAATTTTTTAAGTAATAAAAAAGGGTTAATTTTGGTTCATAGTTTAAGTGGCAGGTGTTGTGGTTTGAAAGAAAATGCCCCCCTAAGGGAGTGGCACTATTAGGAGGTGTAGCTTTTTGGGAGTGGGACTTTTTGGAGGAAGTGTGCAGCTATGGCGGTGGGCTTTGAGGTCTCATATCTGGGCTCCAACTCCGGTGAAAGAGGGAATCTTGCTCCAAAGACATGTCAGTTTTCGCATATGTGGACATTCTCTTGCAACAATTCCACTCAGTGTTTATATCTTCCCTGAACAGATGACCATGGTTTCTTGTGTTTCCAAAATTCTTGGCTCTCCATTTCATCTCAGATGTCACTTTTACAGCTTTGTCAGTCTTCTCAAAGGAGCCTTGCCTAATATCCAACGCGGCATTAGCCTTTTTAGTGCTACTGTTCTAACCTACATCCCAGTAAAACAAACACCATGTGGGCAACACAAGTTCAGTTTCCAGTCAAAAGTTAGCAAAACTGCTTGGACCATGTCTATATTGACCTATGAGTGCCTGTGTGGCTAAACCTGGGGGATCATTTCCAATCATCTTCCAGAATGGTTTCCTACTTCCCTTTTTGATGGCACTCTCTCTTTAAATGAAATATGTTCACATATGTTTGCATTTTTAAACCCTAGAGCCTTAGGGTTTAATACTGTTCTTATTTTCTGCGTATAAAGTGTGCTCCGAGTCTCTTTAGGTGATAGTCTCTTTAAAAACTACTGCTGCTTTGTCAGTAATTCTCTAGTTTACAAACTTAAAGAGTAAATGCTCATTTTCTCAGTAAATCACACAACTCTCACATCTTTGCATTTTTGTTTCTTGCCCCTTCCCACTACAAATATAAGTAAATATAGTGAGCAATGATGATGCCACAACCTAAAAGTAATGCTGTCTTGAGATTTCCTCCAAGTTAAACTGTCGATTGCCTTTAGATATATCCTCACTCAGGTTAGATTCATCACTGCCACAATCTCACTGTAATTACCAATATTCTGTATTAGTGACTTTTTCTCATTATGATGACAGAATACCTTACAGAACTAACTCAGTGCTTCAGATGGCACCCATCGTAAGATGGAGGCTATGGTGTAGAAACTCCATCTATGGTTACAAAAGTCTGGGACAGTGGGTGAGGACCAGTAGGGAATCCAGGAAAGAATAGAATCAGACCAGAACATCGATTAAAACTTAAGTGTTCTGACTGTCTACTTCAGAGCTTTTTGGTGACATCATTAGTAATTTTTCCTGAGGTTTTACCCTGTCATATTAAATTTCCTTTTATTTGCACTGTTTAACTACATATAAAGACATAGAAAATCTGGAAGTGAATGAATTGTTTAAGATGATATAAAAAATTGGCCTGGTTGTGCTGGTCTATAATCACAGTGACTTGGACATCAGGGGAAGAAGTAAGGTGGGAAACTAAGAGAAATCTGTCAGAAAAGAAATGCATAATTTTATGGAAAAGGGGATTATAATTTAATGAGAGAGAACTTACCCAGATCACATGAAATCCTAGTCAATACATAGTAACACACAGAAATACAGAAAGGGGCGACCAAAATTATACAATATCAAGACGGTAAAAAGAAATTTGAAGGAGTCTAATAAAGTCAACCAGCAGATAGGGAATAAGGAGATGTCAAATCTACCACTGAGAAGCAAGACATTAACTATGAATTACAAGAATCCAAGTAAAGGTTGACAACTCATGAGAGAATGAAAGGCCCTAGAGGATAAGAAAAAAAATATAAGTGGGAGATGATTTATTAGCTCTATTGCCTCAGGTTAATACAGTGTAATGAATTATTCCAGACATTCTTGTTTCCAAGGAAACTGCGGGTAACTCATCTTGTGGTTACTTACGTTGAAATCACATATAAATATGTGATGTGAGCATTCTGCTGTCATTCTACAGTTCATCAACCTTCTGAACATGAATTCATACAGTATATGAATTAATAGCATTTTGGTTGTGCATTGTGTATAAATGATTAACTTAGGTCCTTTCTCATAATATTCAGTAACCATATATTCTAAAGTAGATCATTACAAGTTATTTTTTAAATCAGTTGTTCAGGTTAAATTTTATCTTTTAATTTGTTCTTCTCAAATTAGCAAAGTATGTCATTAACCATAAAATCCACACATTTAAAACAAGAGTTATCTGTTCATGTCAGGTTTATAGATTTTTCCTTATATAATACTTATCCTGGGAAAGTAAAAATATTTGTATACATAGAAGGTCAAGTAAAGTTTGTAACTTTCTAAACTCACACAAAAACAAAAACATTTCTTCTTCATATTTTCCCCAAATGTAACCAAAACTTGATAGAAACGATACCTAATATTTAAATTTGAGACTAGCTGACGTTAAAAAAAAAACCTGCCATCCACCATGTGCAATATTTCAAGAGATATTTGAAGGTACCTAATGCCTTGGGCAGACACTATTACATATATAGAAAAGCATAATATTGAAAAAGAATTTCACCACTAAGCAGACTGGTGTAAAGTGGAGGAGGGAGCAGTCTGAGTGAGCTGTGTGTGTTAATGAGGACACAGAATTGCTCAGTGGGGTTTAAAGGCATTCCATAGCCCTGGCAAAGGGGGATAGTTTTCAGACAGAATATAAAACTTCTTGCCTTCACAAATGAAAAAGAGGATCATTCTCAAGGGTCTAATTCCTGAGAGACCTTTAGATTGTTAGAGAAAAACATACTCCTTTAAAATCAAAGACAATGTGCTTCTGTGCTTTGAGAGTGCACACAGACAGACCTCTGGAACCTCCAATGGCTGCTCATAAGTATGCTGGTGCAAAGATGTGACAGAGTTGACACCGATGTAGGACGACTCATATAGAAAAGACCAGCAAAGACTGAACTCTTCAAGGAGTTAAAGGGCATCCTCACACAAGAATGGACAATCCCATTCTCCATCAAGGATTTTCCCAATTACTGAGGAAGTAGCACTGGGAAATGTTTTCAGGCCCCTGAATTTGTTATATTAATATTCATATGTCTGTATGTCTAATTTGCTAGTGATCTGTCTTAGCGTTAAGTAGTTTAAATAACCTCAATGTAATAATAGAAAATCAAATCCAACAATATTTAATAGCTAAATATAACATCAGTTGACAATTTATAAAAATAATTGGTTTTGTGAACTAGACTTTCTTTTTCTATATAGCTTAATTAAAATATAATTATAGTACCTCCCCCTTCCATTTCCAATGTCCTCCATGTCTTCCCATACCTCTATCTCAAATCTCTTGTGTTTTGATTATTATTGTTACACAACCATGTGTGTTTATAGGAACATATGCACATATAGATATGGATATGAACACACACACAGTTATATGGAGAGATTATATAAACATATCTTGCTTAGTCCATTTTTGTTGTTTGTGTATATATGTGTTGACAGATGTTTCTGTCTCACCCAGTCCTGTAGCTTTTCAGTCCCAAAGAAATACACAGGCTTACATTAATTATAAACTGGTTGGCCTACTAGCTCAGGCTTTCTTATTAACTCTTATAACTTACATTAACCCATAATTATTGTCTGTGTTAGCCAGTGGCATCATTCCTTTTATCAGTGAGACCTTCTCATCTTGCTTCCTCTGTGTCTGGGTGATGACTGCAGACTGAATCTTTCCTCTTCCCAGAATTCTCCTGTTCTCGTCTCCCCACCTATACTTCCTGCCTGGCTATTGCCAATCAACATTTTATTAAACCAGTACAACTGACAAACCTTTACAGGGTACAAGACCATTGTCCCATAGCAATGGTTTCAAAGAGGTCTGCTCCGTATTAGATAACCATTCACGAGTCCATGCCTGAGAGAGACTAATTCTCCCTGTCACAGAAGTCAGTATAAGGGTGGTGCTGGAGGAAATCCTGGCTTATATTAGCTTTGTAATTGTGATGGAAATGGAAATGCTTTTTCAAGACCTAGTCTACTTTATTTGTAAAATAGAACATAAAGATATTATCATTACAGATTTGTGTGAGTAATTTTGGAAACCCTTTTTAAATTTTATTTAAACAATTGTGGTAACAGTATTTGAATTAGTTTAACTTTCAGGGAAATGCTGGCATGAAAATAAAGTTAATATTCAGTATTGAAAACAAACAATGACAAAAAACAAGGTTAAAAAATGATTAGGTACTGTAAACAAGTGGGATTTTTCTTATTTACATAAATCTGGTTCAGCATTAAAAAGTGAATTAATAAATATATTTCCTCTACCTCAACACACACAAAATGAAAGATCACAAGTTTATATTAATAAATAGAAAGTATTGACAAATATGTACTTAACAAGTAACTTGAGTGTATGCATGTATACATGCATGCATGTATGTGTGTGTTCATTAGTGTATAAACTGGTATGCATTCATACTTGTAAGCATTCTTGTGTAGACTGGAGGTCCACACTGGGTGTTTTGCTCTTCCAATCCCTACCTTACTTTTTGAGACAGCCACTCACTAAAAATTTGGCTACATTAGCTAGTCAACAAACCCTAAATACCTTCAGCCTCCCCAGCTCTGAGTTATGGACATATACCATAATTCCTGGTTTTAAAGTGAGTGCTGAGTATATGCACTCATGCTTTCAAGCTTGTGTGGCAAGCATTTTGTCAAATAAGCCAACTATCTAGGTGTTAGGTGCAAAATTGTACCCCTAAAAGACAGCACTGCTGGCTTTGTTCTAAACAGAGGACTTTGGCCAGGCAAACAGAAGGATTGTTATCAGGTAAACAAGCCCAAGGTGGGGTTCTGTTTGCCAGAAAAAAAGGTCTCATGAAGTGATTTCTTTACCAGGAGCCTCCCTTAATCTGCCTCCAATGTCAACTTCTTCAGGCAAAGGCATCTAGGTCCTGATCAATTGAACAGCCTGTAGCAGTGTGAAGACTCACCCTGTGACTCAAGCAATTGGCTTACTTTTTCTCCACTTGCTTTTCTATCTGCCTGAGAGATAGCCTTGGCAGTCTGATTCCCAACAAAGCTTTCTTTCTACCCATGGAGAGGTCTAGATGTATGGTTTCCCTGAACCCTGGTTGACATTTTCTGGGAGCTTTGCTGCTCTCAGCTCTTGAAATTCTTACATTCATGTCCTTAGCTAATTCTTAGGGAGCACAGTAGGTTACATACTACAAACACCCACCAACTTTCACTGAATTTTTAATGATTACAATAATTAGAAATAAATTACAAATTTGAATCATAAACTGAAAATACTACCATATCACATAGCTTTTAAAAAGGATCATTTAGTGTTATATGCATCACTATGCAATGAGAAACAAAATATGTAGCTTTTAATTGTAATGTTAAGTTAAAATGACAATTTGCAAAATGTTATGTATAAGAGAAGCCCACCCTTTTCATGGCGG
>JAQHUG010000001.1:20646162-20723014 GCA_028555095.1 Dicrostonyx torquatus | reverse complement strand
CCTGAGATGGACATACCTTAGAATCGTCCAGTAAGCCACCATGTCGTGGTAACACACAGACTTTTAGGAATGGGCTGAATCAGATGTAAGGGTTAGCCCAAAAGAGGCTAGTGATAATGGGCCAGGCAGAGTTTAAATGAATACAGTCTCTGTGTAATCATTTTGGGCATAAACTAGCAGCCGAGGCTGAGAGCCAGGCACTAGGAACACAACCCATCTCCTTATTTGCAACAAAAATGCTAACATAAACATTCTTTTAGCAGCTATGTGCTCTTACAGTTAAAAGTCAAAAGTCAGTGAAGATTTCATATATTACAACTTTATTTCTTTCCTTTCTCTCTACTAATCTTTTCTGATGATATAAATCTTATTGATTTTAGAATTGTTCATTCTCCATGTTTTTATTATTTATATGCAAAAAAACACAAGATGGTTTTCTCTCCAGTGAATTTCTAAATTCTTTATGTACTTTTTGTTATTGCTTTTCAATTCTATTAAACTTTATGATTTTTTCATCAACAAATAGTCTCACTTCTTCAGTCTCAGCCTTAAAGCTTCTACATTGTCATTTGGCTCTATCAACAGTTAAAGTAGAAGCAGTGATGGTGGTCAAGCCCAGCTTGGTTCAGCCTCATCCAGGTCGATGATTGCCTGCTCCCATTGCCTTCAGCATCTGTAGAGCTAACGTAAAGGGCAAGGCAGTGGGAGGAAGGGCCAACTGAGCTGGAACCTTTCACTCTGCTCTGCTTTGCTGTTGTCAGATCAGAGCTTTAATCTGGTGTTAGATTCCTCTCATGTTTAGTCACAACAGGTATTCAAGTCAGAGTGTGTCAGGGCTTTTTAGAGACTTTTCAGCAATTGAAAATCCTCCTACTGCCCTTTGAAGCAGGCACTGCCATCTGCAACCCACCCCTTGGTTTTCTGATAGCTCCCACAGATTTATTCTGTTGTGTTGCCATCTTCATTAGTGATACAGGAAGCTCCTGTAATGCATGTCTTTAAAGTACTTCTAGGCTCTCTCCTCTGTCATGTGTCCTGTCTCCTCCCAGAGGCTTACTTCCCATGCAACTTCAGATGAAGACTCAGTCATTTCCAAAGGACTTATTGTTTCTTTTTTTGTCATCAGTACAAGCAGCAACCTGCCTTTCTTTTCAAACTTTTATGGCACCAACTCTAAAACTGATCCATAAGTCTCATCTAGGTCAGAAGGCACAGGCCAATTATCAGGGATTTCTATGAAATCATTCTCTTTGGACTCAAAAAAGATGGCTCCCTGCATGCCTTGACACCCACAACACTAAGGGGACAGAACATACTACAACATCCTGGCTGCCTTTCATGGCATGCCCTGTCCACTTTGCATTTAAATGTATGTGACATGGTGATGGCAAACCACTTTATACCTCTTCCCTTCAGCACTTCCCATCTTCCCTTGAAATATGTACAAACTGCTGAGAACTCAGCAGGGGAAAAAGAATGAAGAAACCTTGCTTTATTATTGAATTTTGGACACACAGATCATTTATTCATATATATGTTAGCAAGGTCTTCTTCTGTTTTTAAAAATTTGTAAGGGCGTACCTACTCCAACAAAGCCATACATCCTAATAGTGCCACTCCCTATGTGATTATGGGGTTTGACTATCTTCAAACTACTACACCAATATTTTCTCAATTTAAAGTGTCATTCATATTTTCTCAATTATGAAGAACCTCTAGGGTAGTTTATATAATAGCATTCTATGAAAAAATCTTGTATTGGGTACTACTTACCATTGCTTAAGTTTGTGAATTAAAGCAGATGACTAGGTCTATACATTGTCTTAGTAGTTGCTAAGGTAAATACTGTTGCAGCATAATAAACTAATACGTTGGGTATAATCCTTCATGATAACTAAAGAGCCAATATGGATTTCTAAACCCTGAGCACTTCCTATCCCTCTGTTAGTGCATTAAGACATGTGTCAGACACAGGCCTTTAAGTTAACATGCTGTCAAACTGCCTTAATCCTTAGTCACTAATTACAATGGTCCTTATCTACTCTACTCTTCCACTGGTTAAGTATTATTTTAAAAGACTGTTTATTGTAAGCAAGGGGAAATGCCTATAGTACATATAAAGGGTCTCTGCCCTTTAGCTTCTAGTGGTCAGTTCAGAAGGAGCATAGTAGATAATGTACCCAGTGACTCTGGTTCGTAATAGGATCCTTATTTGAAAAGACAAGCCTGGCCTGCACATCTATACTGCACACAGGTATCTTATTAGCCCTGCTAATGCCACAACCCAAGACAACTTGGCATGGTCTTCTGAATAAAGAACGCATACTATTCCTTTAATGAGCCCTTTATCTTCCAGCAGAGGCAATGCTTAGACCCTCACTGCAAAATCCTTCAGAAGGAGGTGAGGCTTTAAATGTTCTGTTCCATGTTTATTAACTTTTGAGGTATGCATTAAAAGAACAGAGTGACCTGCTAACTGGTCTTTTTTTTTTTTATCCATTTGGCTTCCTTATGCCCTAATTAGGTCAATCCTCTGATGGCAGAAAACTTAAAAATATCTGCACATCTTACTCCATATACTTCTATTATTTTTAGAAAAGGCCATTTTCTAAATTTCTAAATTAGTATAAAGAATTGATGAGACTTCATCCATCATAGTTTTCCAGATTTCTCATTGAGAGGACTCATGTCTTTAGAATCAAGAAAGAAATGAAAAGGAGAGAGTAACATTTCCTTTATCGAAAACGGGCTTTCAAAATTATTAAATAGTACTTCTAACATAAACACTTGTGAGTCAGATTTCTCATTGACATAAACAGCTTAACTGAAAGAATGATATATCTTGTTCATGGGTTCAGGGGATCAATCCATGATTACTTGAGCCCATGTACTTGAGCAGAGAATCAAGGCACTGGGAATGTCTTAGATGGAGGCTGCTTACCTCGTGGTAGAAAGAAAGCAGAGAAGAAAGTAGAATCCAATCACAACCTTCAAAGGCATATCCCAGTTACCTGTTTCTTCATTGTGACCCATTCTCCTAACATTTCTATAACCTTCCAAAGCCACACTACCATTGAACAGTTGAGCCTCTGGAGACACTTCACACTCTAGCCATCACAAACACAAAGATTGTGTTTGACTGAGACCCTGCTTTCTTGATGGATTGCCTGTTTTTAGTTCTCTCTGAACATGAAAACTTTTACAATCCTACTCCTCTTCATTGCCTCCCTCCCTATAGATTCTATTCAAGTGTTTTGTCTATGTGGCTGTATGTGCACCATGTGTGTACAGTACCTTCAGAGGTGCACTGCCTGCAAAGGCCAGAAGAGGGTGTCAGACCCCAGAAGGGAGCCACTGGTGGTTGTGAGTGGTTATGTGAGTGCTGGGAGCTGAACCTTGATATTCTAGATGATCAGTAAGTGCTCGTAAACACTGAGCCATCTCCCCAGTTCCTTATGAGAATGTTTTGTTATTTTGTTTTGTTTTGATCACTATGCTATTTCAGCTCTTTCATACTCAGCACGGTGTCTTCACTTTGTTTTATCTTAACCTATCTGAAGACTTACACATTGACACAGCAATGCCACCCAGATGGCCCCTCAAGGAAATCTGATGTCCTAGCAGCTTGAAATACTGTTAATAGACAGGGTAAACTGTAACCATTTTCTGGAAGTGCCTTAGCTGCAGGGAATAAAACGACCAAAATCACATCATTTCTACAGAAGCCAACAACCAATGACTGAGTGAAGTAAAGATTGATGGAATTCCTGGACCTACTAGCCTAGCGGATCCTGAATTATGGCCTGATTTCTCACTATGATAAATCCCATTTCTCTTCTATCCTTCCAGAGATATGGGTCTTGACGGCTCTCCACAGTCAACAATCTACTGCTACACTGCCCCAGAGTCTGTTTCCAGTTATTTCTCTTTGCAGAGTCTGTTTAAATAGTAATTCCTAGAGAAAGTCATAGTCACAAAATTTGGTGACGATGACCCCAGAATTATATCATCTTACACTCCTAGATGTGGGAGCTTGAGATCTCTGAGGAGGAGTCATGAAGCTGATGAGCACAAAGAACATCTCAGTAACATGGGATTCTACTCCATAGGAAATGAAATCAAGCTGTATCCCAGGTAAACCATTAGGGAAGATCCCTTAATTAACATCTTATACATTTGAATATTAGGTAATGTACTTGTTTAAAATCAAATGTATTATGGGTAGGTACATGCAAATAAAGAAATTATCTAATCTGACAATAAAAATATTGCCCCTAGTAACCAAACCCTTCCTTCTCTTGAACACTATATAAGGGAGCTCCAAACCATACCTAAGGCCCTTGAATATTCTCACTCTTGGGCCTGCTCACACAAAGTGGATTTTGACCAGTTTTATATCTTTGCTTTGAATAAAGTTTCCTGGCTATGTTGTAGTCTGTGTGGATTAATATCATAAGTCCTTGAATAAGAGGCCAAGAACCCCAAAATATGCAGCCCATATTTCAACCAATTATCAGTCAGGCTGATGCTGGATATTCTACAAGAGGCAGAGCCTTTCTAGCTTCCCATTTTTTTTTTGTTGGTCTTTGGTGTTCTTGTCTAAAAGATGCATCGTGTTACCTCTGACTTCCCAAAGGCTATTTTCCATGTGTCTTTACTTTGTCTAAACTTTCCTTCCCTTATACTGGGACCACTGATGTTGGATTTATGACTCACCTTAACCTAGTAACTTAGTTCTATCTGCAAAGACCTCCATTGTAAAAAACTTTATATTTCCAGGTGTCAGTGATCAGTATTTCAAAAAATCTTTTAGAGACACTTCAGGCCATAAGCTGTATTACTGAGGTTTATACATAAGCTGTAGCTGATATTTGTAAAATTTCCAAGAACTAATTGTTTTTCAGTCCTTTTTTTCCCCTCAAAACCTTACCTTGAAAATCCAGCATTTCTTTTCTCTGCCTCCTTTCCTATTAGGATGAAGGCACATAGCTTTTACCATCAGAGGCACCTCTGCCAAGCACTGAATTGGAAGTCATTGGTGCAAAGTAACCACACACCATGAGGGATGTATGACAGGGCAAGGCATATCAGAATTGAGGAACTGTCAACTATGTCTACAACCCCAGGAATGGTAGCCATGCTGTCTTCAGCTGACCGTTCATGTGCAGTTGCTTGGGATGCTGTTGCCGGGATGCAGTTTCTAACCATGCATCTCTGCCCAGCATATAACATCAAAAAACTTTGTAATATCCTTTCTAAACTGACTTTTATTTTTGACTAAGCAGTTGGTATATTTTATCTGAAATTGAGTCCCTAACTTTTAAGAAATCTACTTTGAGTTAGATAATATGAAATAAGGGAAATTAGTTATTACTAAAAGTACTGGTGAAACATCTGCAAGTCTGCAGAGGGAGATTTAGAATGCAGGACTCTGCCTCTGCCAGCACGTTCTATGAATTTCTCCCCCATCTCTCATCTCTAATTTTCTCTATGTGACAAATTCAATCTTTCATATGATTATCCTGCTGGAACTAGCCCAATAGCAGTCCCTGGACCTTGGGAAGTTCATCCTTTCCCCAGTTCTAACTTTATAAATCCAGAAAAGTCCTTTGATCAGCTGCCCACTCCATGGATGAATCAGTGTGTTCAGAAGCTGCATTATTGTCAATTTGTCTTAACTACAGTGACCAGGAACGCAGAGCATCCTAATCTTATAGGGAATGAATACCAGAAAAGAGAATGGGAAGGGAGGACTCAAAGTTCCCCTAACAGGAATTTAGAGAGCAAAGGAAAAAAAATGTAGCATGACCTTGACCCCTGGAGAACCATATGAGCCAGCAACACAATTTCTGTGTTGACTAAAGAATTATTCTCAGATATTCCATTCAGAAGTTTATTTGAGTTTACAGGTACCAACAAATATCTACTTAAAGTTTAATTCTAATCTCAATATCCCAAAGACTGAATTGGGGATCCCAGTATTAAGGTACTCCAAGCTATATAATAACACAATGTCTCAGATAAAGAAAATAACTTAAACTAAATAGATCATTTTACACATTAATTAAAATAGAGGATTCAATCATCCACAAGTCCTTTTATTACATAAAACTCTAGTTTCAGTATCTTTGCAATACAACTAGTGAGGTATAGAATGGCATTAATCTTTAGTCTTTAATTACTAAATAAGTGCCTTTGGCTAAATGACCAACTTGGAAGACGGCATTTGAGTAACAAATCAGTAGCAAATGCTTATGAAAGATATATGCGATTTCACCAAATCAACGTTCATTATTCTTTTCATATTGAGAGATAATGGAAAAATCAACAATCTTTGAAGAAAACAGTCCAACGCCCACCTAGTTACATGGATTAAACAGGTTAATTAATTTCTCCTTGATGCATGATCTTTGTCTATTGAAAAATGATGGTCTTGGGACACACACATAGACTCCTATGACAGCCAATTCCTGTCACTGTGTTTAATAGGCCTATTTGTACGCATATCCCAAGTGGCACTTTGACACTGACATCATCCAGCTGTCTCTGTCTAACTTTACTCCTGTTCCCAGTGTTTGTGCTATCTTCCAAGTCATCTCTGCTCTCTGAAAAGAACTGTGTATTGTCTCTTCCTTAAAGAAAAACTCTGAGAAACAAAGACAATATCCCCACTCCTAACAACCTTGGCATTGGATATGAAAGACAACAAATAAATTCCTTAATTAAAAAAAATCATCATCATCTCATTTTCTTTCCCATAGCTTTTCTTACATATGAATCTCAGTATATTGAAAAGCATATCACTGGGAGATGGGATGTCAATTCAGAAAAATATAGGCACAAGCATCCATTTTCCTTTCAGATGCAAGTTCAATCTGTAATCCACATAAAAATTTCATGACAAGCAAGCTGCCAAATGTAACTGGCCTATGCACAGACATCATTGGCTACTGTGCCTGACAAAGAGAGCAAAGCTTCCTCCTAACCAATAGATCTGTGTCCCCATTGCAGGAGCTGTCAGCAATAGTAGAGGTCAATGATTACTCTTGAGTTGAAGACATGATAATGGGAATTGACCCATGAACTTTGTCAAGCCTAATGGCAATGGACTTCGGTCAAATTCATAAATTCATTTCCACAGACTTTCATAGTGGGAAGACAGCAAAAAAAAAATCAGAACAGCAAAACAGAACAAGAGCAACACCCACCACACCACCCCCCTCACCACCCCCCATATATATATATACACACAAAATAAAAATGTTGATAATTTAACTATATTTGTAAAAGACACAAACATGGAAGACCTGTGTGTGATGTAGGATTCCCCTCTGTATGCTATGAATATGTTTTATAACCATTGCTTAATAAAGAAGCTATTTTGGCCTATAGAAAGGCAGAATGAAGCCAGGTAGGAAATCCAAACAGAGATATATAGAGAGAGTAGATGGAGTCAAAGTCACGCCATGTAGTTGCTAAAGGACGCAGATGCCCAAAACCTTTCTGGTAGGCCACAACCTCGTGGTAACACAGATTAATAGAAGTGAGTTAATTTAAGTTGTAAAAGTTAGTTAATAAAGATGGTAAACTAATAGGCCAAGCAATGTTGTAATTAATACAGTTTCTGTGTGACGATTTGGGTCTGGGTAGCCAGGAATGAACGAGCAGTCTCCTACTACAGGTGTGTGGTTAGTTTATGACTCTGAAGTCATGTTTTTTATCTTTCACATCTGATAATGGAGATGTACATGTTTGGAAAATTGTTGAAGCTATTGTTTCTGAAGCTTCTTTTCAAAATCTGAAGAGGGCTTCAGGGTCTGTCTTATAAGAGTACCATCTGTTCCTTTTATCTTCTCTCTCTACTAAAGACTATATTGCTTCATATGAAAGCATTATCTTGTCAGAGAAATTGTACTATAAAATGTTAATTTCTGATCTACTGCCCATGTCATTATGTAACTGTATTTCTAAACCAAGTAAACAACATAGAAATTACTTTACAAAGAAAAACATCCCCTCATCAAATTGCTATTTTGTAAGCATTAAAACAAAGGAAAAGGTACACTACATTTGCTTTGAGGAATATTTTTGCATTCTGCAAATTTGGGAGGAAAAGATGAAAAAACTTCTTATCCACTTTTATTGTGTATTAGCTTCCTGAAATCTTTAAATTTATAACCATAAAATAATTTTCATTCTTATGTTTAGAAACACTCATTTCATCAAGTAAGCTCACATGCATGTATCATGCTTTCCATTCCTTCAGCAATATGATTTTTTCACATTACATGCAAAGTGTCAGTATGCATAGGGAAACACACATACCTGGAGGTTGTTCTCATGGATGAATGGACAGACGTATGGATGGATGGCAGTCTGGCCTTCACCGTTTAATACTCATTCCAAATTTCTCTCTTCAAAGTTATAAATTAGTTATTGTTCATTGCACCAAAGATAGTGTTGTCTTTGTTTCCATGTCACTTGCTTTACTGATTTTACTAAGCAGCTCATGCTAAAATGACAGTGTTCATTCATTTGCTTATTATGTTCAAATACTTTAAGTATAGTGTAAGGCCTGTGAGGGCAAGGGGTCAACTCCTTTGATCATTCTTGAATTTTCAATACCTAGTATACAACCTACACAATAAAAAGACATTGAGGACAGCATTAAATTCCAGTTAGAGGTGAATATCAGCATTTATCAGAAAATATCATTCTTGAAACTCCAACTGTACTGATTCCTACAAGAGTTGGATATGCTTTTGAGAACATGGGTTGCAGAAAGATGTTCTCTAGCTTGGGAAACAAGAGTTCAGGTAAGATATTGAAAATAGACACTAAAAAGAAATTCCACACTAGCTCAGAACTGAGTATAACAAAGTATTATTTATTTAAGGGTAGACTCACAGATCACAGTCCTTTGCTCAAATGGGGAACAGCAGCTGAATTCCACAGCTGGAAGAGAGAGGGAACACGTGCTTTACATCGGCATTTATAGTAATAGGAGGTCACGCCCAAGTGAGCAGGTAACTTAAAGACTACTAGCTTTAGAATTTCTTACAGAACTTTCCCCTTTTGTTTAAATAAGAGAGGTTTAAGCCTAGTACAAAATTTTATACAATAAGAACAAATATCAGGTATGAACATTAGAATTACAACCAGCATAAACAATAACAAGCAAGAAACTTAATAAATGTTTCAATAATTATTCTATCCTAAGGAATTTAAGTCTTGTATTATAAATAACTTAGCCAAATCATGAGAAGAAAGTAAGTACAACTATCTAGTCCTCAACCCCATTGAAGACCCGAGAAGGAAATTAATATTACTTGAGTAAGCAGGGGGTGCAATCAAGCAACTTCCAAAATGTGCAACAAGTGATAGAGACAACTGGCTACCTTGGCAATCACTCAAAGCCCCATTTGCAATGTTGGAGCAACCAACTTTGGCTAAGGCCTAGAGTAACTGACAGATCATTTTCAGAGGCAGGATATTTTTCAAAACCATCTTACCCTGTCTTGGCAAGATTTGACAGTCTTTTCTCTTGTATCTTCCTTGTCCTATCTGGATATTTTGCATTTTGTCTGTGGTCAATGCATGGGGAGTTCCTTGCCCAAAGGCCAGTTTTGCCAGGGAAGAAAATAAGCTCCAAGTGGAGTGTCTTGGGTGCTCAACATTCTCTCAGGAATAGATCGGTGCTGCCAGGAGCAATCCTGTTTCAGGTCAACAGAACCCTAAGTCATTTAAATGTTATATTCTACAGCTCTTTGATGTGGTTGAAGTTTACCTATCTATGCAGAATACAATCTCTATGTATCTGAAGAACCTGATTAGTCTAACTTTAAATATGGCAAACATGGATGACTATTGATCTATAATTAATACCTATATAACTTAAAAGCTAAGATTTCATATTAGAATATTAAACAATCTTTAAACAACTATGCAACAAACGAGGACAATGACCTCAAGATGTAAACAGTGAACAAGTATCTTGATCGGAGGTAGAAATGTACACTGCAATATGATAAACATATCCTAAAATTGTATAAATATACAAATGTCTTAGCAGAGGTAAAAGCATGGAAAAATAACTTTCGCAAGGTATACAAATGTTGTAGACAAAAATAGGAACATATTCAATATAATTTAAGTTTCTATCAATATACAAGAATGAAATATACCAATGGAAATGTCTATAAATAATAGCTCACAAGTTTTTACTCTATTTCTCATTATTATTATCAGTGCGAGTAAGCTCACACTAATGTAGCATCCCATCCAATTTCCCTTTTTTTTACAAAGAAATCCCTGAGCCTACATAATTTCCCCACCCTTTATCAATTATAATCAACCCCTAAATGATGCTCCTAACCCTGAAGACAAACTTTGTTGTGAGAGGAGATGTCATCTTCTAGAATTACTCCCAGGTGTCATGGGGGCAAGATTCATTCTACGGGATCTTGTGAAAGTAAAATGATGGTTAAGTTGCAATATTACTTCCTAGTATAATTGCATATAGTCTCTGAGTATTCGGTAGGGTTTTTCTGAGGTTCCTATTTAGAGTTCTGGCTAGAATGTTGAAAAAAAATACAACATTTCAGCTAAACAAGTTGGAACCATTTCGAGCAGCTAGTACCCAAAACAGGTCTTATACTAGTGTTATCAGCATCATGACTTCATATCAACCAGTTGGATTTATTGTTGTGGGGCCTCCCCTTCTTCCTGGAAACTTCAAAGATTATAGCAGGAAAATATATTGTTCATTATAGAAAACTTAAATATTATTTCTAAAGATATATATTCAATGAAAGGTATGAGAGAGACAAAAATAGGTATGAAGAAAAGTAATTTTTTCTAAGTTCTTTCTTCTTTCTGTCCCATATCATAGCTCCTGACATCAGACAGAAACTCTGAATTTTTATTTTAACAACATGGTTGGATTTAGAGAAGGACAGAGCTACTCTCTAAACCAAAGCCAGCTTTGATTTTTAAGGGAGTAATGACTATTATTCTAGTTTATGTTCAGAGATTCTTACCCTCAAATGATCTATCCTCATAAGTCATAATTTTCTTTGCTTGATGATCATATCTGGATAGTTAGTTATCTTTTCCTCTTTAGGCATCTACCTGTCCAGGGTCTCTTGAATTTCTGAAGATGAGCATTTTATTACAAAGACAAGAACATAACCTTGCCCCAAACTTTATGAGGTTTCCTTGCCACCTGTATGATTGTCATGTCTGTGGATGAGCCGTTATTTCTCTTTCTCAAGAGATTTCTCTTTTTCAAATTTATCTTTATTAATTTTGGATGGTATCCATAACTTTCTTTTCCTATTGAACCAAGCAAAATCCCTTCCCCAACATAGCACATATTGTGGCTTTTATTATGAGGTCAACAAATCCTTAAAATAAACCAGCTGAAGTCTTTCTATTATCCAGTGTCTCTCTATTGCTGTTGTCCCTTTCTCATTAGCATTAAGAAAATTCAAGGTTAATAAAGCATTACATAATCTATTTCTGGGGGTATTTTCCATCCCTTTCTGTTTGTTTAACATATCCTTTATGATTCAATTTCACCTTTCTATAACTGTCTGACCTGTAGGATTGTTTGGTATACCTGTCATATGTTTTATATAATAAAAAGCAAAAAAAAAACCTGTCTCATTTTCTTAGAGACATATGCTGAAACATTATTTGTCTTTATTTGTGCAGGTATACCCATGATGACCATAACTTCTAATAAATGTATGGTTACTGAATCAGTTATTTCTGAGCTCAAAGAAGTTGCCCATTGAAAACCTGAATAAGTGCCAATTGTGTGATGTACATATTTTAATTTTCCAAAATCTGCAAATGGAACACATCCATCTTCCAGATTTCATTCCTTCGAGTACCCCTTGGGTTATGCCCTGTAGGTAGTGGTGTTTGTTTATAGAAAGGGCAAGTAGGATATTTCTATATTTCCATGGCTTTTTGCTATGTAATAGGAAACTCTTTCTTTAAACCTTTGCTATTGACATGATGTTTCTTATGAAATTCTGAGGCCTTCAACACACTTCTATTCAATAATGCATCAATTTCTTTATTACCTTGTGCTAGAGGACCTGGCAGACCCATATGGAATCAGATGTGTGTTATGTATAAGAGACAAAACCTATTTTTGATTATATCTTGAACCTGTATGAACAATGAAGTCAATTCTGTGTTATCTGGTATAAATTCAGCAGTTTCAATATGCAAGACAAATCTTTCTGCATATTGTCTATCATTAATTAATAGTTTTTAAAAATTTCTTAGCACCATGAGAATAGCATATAATTCTGCCTTTTGGAAAGAATTATAAGGGCTTTGTTCCACCTTACTTAAATTTTCTGATTTGTAGCCTGCCTGAAGTGATATATTTGCTTCAGTATAGAATGCACATGCTCCAAATATTGGTGTGTACTGTACAATGTGGGGAAGATTCCAAGTAGTTCTCTTTATAATTGCTATAAAGCTCTTTTAAATAATTATCAAAAGCTCTTTGCCAAGGTTCATTGTCTTTCCATAATTTTTTAAATTTTGTCAGTAGTAAAAGATACTATAATCTCTGCTGGGTCTTTATCTGCTAGTTGACGAAGTGGTGTGGGACAACTGTATTCTCTCAATTATATTTTAAATAAACAATGATTGGTCAGTAGCCAGGCAGGAAGTATAGGGGGGACAACCAGACAGGAAGTAGAGGCGGACCAATGAGAACAGAGGTACTCTGGGAATAAGGAAGCTCTGCAGTTGTGAGCACACCACAGAAGAAGCAAGGTGTGATTGCCTCACTGAAAAATGGTACCGAGACATGTGGCAAATGTATACAAGAATAATGGGCTATTATAAGTTTTAAGAGTTAATAAGATGCCTGAGCTAATGTGTCAATCAGTTTATAGTTAATGTAGACCTCTGTGTGATTTCTTTAGGACTTAATAACTGCAGGAACTGGGCAGAACAAGGACTGGGCAGAAACCTCAGTCAACAACAAAGTCTTAATTTTCCTTTTATAATTAATTCAGAGACTTTTTACACAAAAGTTTTTAATTTTTTACTTGATTTATGTGGTAAAACGATCCATTCTAAGATAATATTTTTCCCTTTGCATTAAAAATCCTGTAGGAAAAATTCTGGAAGTCAATATGACTAAAATGCAATTAAGATTTGGATTTGCCCTATCCACATGTGCCTGTGAAATTTTTGTTCAATAACAATGAATTCCTTTCCCACTTCAACTGTTGATTCTCTGGGACTATTTAATATCTGGTTGTAGACTGGAAATGTCTCCTAACAATCTTTGAAAGCCATTAAGAGTCCACAATCGGTCTCTCCTAATTTGTGCCTTTTTTGTTCTAATTTTCTGTAAACCTATTTTATAACCTAGGTTATTGTCTGTAGTTTTTCAGGAGAATTTCAGCAAAACTTTCTTTACTTCATTAAACATTCTTTCTAAAGTATCTATGTTTGAATCAGATAGCAAAATGTCATCCATGTAAAGGTAATTATAGACTTAGGTAATTATTTACATATTATTTCCAATGGCTGGCTTACAAAGTATAGTCATAGGGTAAGGCTATTACTGAGCATTACCTGTGGAAGGATACCTCCTAGTAGGTTGAGAATTATTATAAGTAGGCACTGTGAAGGCAAATTTTTATCTGTCCTTTTCTTGTAAAGGTATAATGAAGAAACAACCTTTTAAATAAATAAGAGGCCATCCTTTTGCTAACAGAGGAGTCATAGGAATTCCAGATTGTAGAAGGCCCATAGGCTGAAGTACCTTGTTGACAACTCTTTGATTTGCCACCATTCTCCAATTGCCAGCTATTTTTTTAAACAACAAATATAGGTGAGTTCCAAGGACTGATTGATTCTTCAATATGGTGAGCATCTAGTTCATCCTGTACCAACTGTTCTATATCATGCAGTTTGTCTTCTGTGAATGGCTGCTGTTTAACCCATATTGGTTTCTCAGTTAACCATTTTAAAGGTAGAGCCATTGGTACCTCTAAAGGTTTGATAGTTGCTTTGTATTCTTGTACAGCCTGAATGGCTGGTGACTTTTGTGCATAGTAACTTATAATATCCTTCCCAGGATTGTGAGTTTCTGGGACTGCAGAAATGTTAATCAGGGTATTCCACTGCTGCAGCAGGTGATGAACCCTTAAATTCACTGCAATATTAGCAACAAATGGCCTCAGCCTTCCTCTCTGTCCTTCTGGCACTATGCATTCAACCCATCTCCATCTCATGCTTTGTTTAACTTGAGATAGGGCTCCAATTCCTATCTATATCATCTCCTCCTTTAGATGTAAAAAAAAAGCACATATAAACAATATTTGGAAATATGAACATAGTTATTTCTCTCCAAACTCCTTCCTGCTGTATGAGGGTGCTGTTAATTAGGTCTTTCATGGTATAACCTGTGTAGCAGGTACATCTCAGCTGGCAGTCGAGTGAAGTAATTTTCTGAGGGTGTCTATGGCAACCTTTCAGGAGGGTGTGGTCTATCATACCAGATTGGTATAGGAGAAGTCCATGGGTTCTCATCCTCTATGAAAACAAAAGAAGAACCTCTTTCCAAAAGCATCGCATTCTTAGACCCAAATTGTGAAGCAATAATATCTTTATAATATCCATGCTGGTTTAGTTTGGCAGCCCATATAATGAGATGTCTCTCTGTACTCCTTTACAGTGAAAATTTTTTAAATTAAAAAATTTAAAGAAAACACAATAAAATACATAATCCAGACATTCTGTGAATTTTCCATGTTTATGTGTCTTATTTTTACTTCTTTTAATCTATAACTGTATGTAGTCTGTCTCTTTAAAGACTTTACCTTTTCTTTTTTTAAGCATTAACTTTATGACTTTTTAATATTCTTTTTCTTCTTTCTCCCAAACCTATGTATGTGAGCCATTTAAGAGGTCTTTTATGTCTGAATCTGTCCTATTGTGAATCTGTAATTCTTAATGTACAGGAGCAGTTCTTAAAATGTTAAGCAGTTCTTGAAAACTTTAGCTTGTGCCATGTATGGGTAATTACGGTTTCCTGTTTCCTGCCCAGTCTAAACCTTAACTGTGCTGTTATCATGATAATTATGGTGGTCCCTGCCTGAGATCAGCACATTTCAGCATGGCAGAGCCGAGCCGCTCTTGCCTCAGAGTCAGTTGTGCCTCTGTGCCGCATGAAATATTCCAGGCACACAGAGAGTCCACATTGTTATCAAGCAAGCAAGTAGCATTTTACTCAAACTCCATTTTAAAGCTCTGTCTCCTGCAGGAGCCAGAGGTTGTGCTGGTGGCACAGCTCAGGAAGCCCTGTTTAAAAACCACTGCAGTTTTTGCTGAATCAGGAAATCTCTCTGTGGCATGCCCTCCACAAACAGGAAAAAACTGTGTTAAATTCTCTCTCCTTTTTAAGCCCTCTTGGGTTTTTAAGTGGATGTAGCTGACCATGTTGGGCAGCCAACTGTAGCAAGAGGTGCAGCTGTGTCCTCGCCAAGGAGTGGGGCCATTTTGTTCCATCCCACCTTGCTCCCGGCCATGAGCCTGCTTTTGGCCTGCAATAATTATACACAAACTGGATTCATTTAACACACTCCCTGACTATTAGTTCTAGCCTCTATTGGCTAATTCTCACATCTTATTTCAACCCATTTTTAATAGTCTGTAAGTCACTACGAGGTAGTGGGCTTACTGGGAAGATTCAGCATGTCTGACCCTGGTGGCTTCATGGTGGACTCTCTTTGAGCCAATCTTCTTCCCAGCATACTGTTCTCTTTTCCCCGCTTATTAAGTCCTGCCCTACCAAAAGGCCAAGGCAGTTTTCTTTATTAACCAATGAAAGCAACACAAAACACAGAAGAACCCTCATACACCATCCAGTCTACCAGGTAGGTGTGGAGTTCGGATACACAGTGGGCTCCAGATGAAGATGGTCACTAAAAAGAAATCCCAGCTATGTCAGAACTGAGTACAGTAAAGGGTTATTTATTTAGGGGTAGACACACAGATCACAGTCCTCTGCTCTAAGGAGGAACAGCAACTGAATCCCACAGCAGGAAGAATGGCCAGACCCACGCTTTACATCAGCATTTATTGTATAAAAGGCCACACCCAAGTGGGCAGGTAACTTAAAGGCTACTGCCTGTAGGATTTCCCACAGCAAGATATGATGGAGATTAAAGCTCTTGAGAAAATCAAGTCAACTCAATTAGGTAAATGATAACATGCTTTCCCCCAACTCTGACAGTGAACAGAGACCCTGGGAAAGGAGGTGAAAAGTGGCCCACATGGTTGGAATGCAATCCAGTCTGAGAGAAACTTGCCAATTATAAATAGAAATAACAGAAAAAATTGAAACAATTTTCATTGTCCAACTAATAATTTTATGAGTTACTGATGTTCTATATGTCCTATTAGAAAAATTAGACTTTGTAAGACATATAAAGGACTCTTTCCCTTGCAGAAAAGCCTCCCCAAAAATTACTGAGACATTCATTTGTTAAAATGTACTTAGGTTGCAATATGAAATCTAGATCATGATGTACTATGGGCCTTGTAATACAAGTCAATGCATCACACATTAAATATGGGGGGTGGTACAGCACTAAGAAGAAAGTAACAAATCTGATAAGGACTTAAGGGACAAAAGTTAGCTGGACTTGGTAATGTGTCATATACAAAGTTAACAGTTCTACAAACATGTATTTTTATCCCACACAACTACATGAGTGAAGGGACTATTCAGTGAAGGCAGAGACTAGGAGAAAATCAAGTTTGATGGGAAATGGGGTTTGTTTGATGATGTTGAAGTGTCATTGATTTTCTAGTTGGTGGTTTGGAACAAGCAGGTAAGTACATAGATCCCTGGTTTAAAAGCCTAGTCTGTGTCAGATACTCAGATTTTGTATTATCTCATAGAAACTACAAGTGTCATGATTGATCTTCAGAAGGGATGCAAGGAAAGGAACCTTGTAAAATCTCAACATTTAAATGTTAGGTCACTGAAGATGTGCTGCAAAGAAGCTGAAAGTTCTGCCGGGAGTGTCAGTGATACAGCTTCCATGGATTAAGCTGGGTTGAGCTTTTCAGTGATGTGGCTGCTCTTGAGTTGTCCTTGATCCTGCAAGTAACCCCTCACTCATACTCTTGCAAGTAACCCCCAATAACCTCACTGTTGCACTAAGCTCAACTTGAGAAGAATTGTTTCTTGACTGGCATCAGTGATCTACCTGGGGTGAGCAGACTTTTATCTGTAGCTCCCAGGAAATGCCACACCATGCTGGTATTAGATGAATTGCAGCATCTTTGAGAGATGGGAAGAATAGTGAGAATTAAAGGTCACAGAAACCAAGGAAAGAATTTATTTCAAGAAGCAAGCCATCAGTCCTACACTTACAATCTTGAGAAATCCACCTGGATTGTAACTCATCATTTGGATGTTGTAATTATTGTCATTATTGAGTTTTAGGGAGATAGAGTGGTTAATAGCAAGCAACCTCTGATTTTCCTGTGGTCTAGCATCTGCTTCCTCTCTCTTCATTTAATTAGCATACTCCATCACAATGACCTCTTTTCAATTTCCTTCTTGAAATCTCCCAGGGGAAGTTCTGATTCTCAATAAATTCACCTCTTTGCTCCTCCCTGATACATTAGGAACCCAACGACATTCAGGGTATTGCCTTATCAGATTCATGGGTATGTACTGTATGACCATTCCCTAGGGAGATGTGAACACACCAGATAAGGAACTGACAACAAAGCAAAGAACTGTTCTATCCAAGTCTGCTTTGGTGAACAGATGTGTCTATAGTCGTTATAGACAGGAGCATGGACTCTGCATTATTGTAAAGCCCATTACAGCATGGGTGAAGATTTACAAAAGGTGCATCCCTGGAACTCCCTTCCCAGCACTCTGGCAGCTCAATCAATAGCACTGCCTCCTCCTCTAGCAACTGTTTACTAATTATAAATGTTTAAGAAGGCTCACTAGTTCTTCCTGAGAACTGCAAGCTGCATTTATTTCCCAAGTTTTAGGAGCCACACTCTTCTTCCAGGAGGAAATAATTTAACTTAGAAAATTGCTTCAATAGCTGTATCTGAAGTGCTTCTTCTGTGAAATGGGCATGGTCCTAATGCCTGGCTTCAAAAAGAGTATATAGGTCAATGAATCTGAACAGATGTAACAGGCATCCAGATTCTTAGTAAAACACAGAGAAGACTCATTCACAGAATTTCTAACTCAACAGGTGTCAGATCCTTCCCAGAGTGCATTTCCAATGATTGATTTCCCAACTGTTGTCCTCTCCATATGTACTTTTCTGTTTTTGTTTTTTTTTGTTTTTGTTTTTCGAGACAGGGTTTCTCTGTGGCTTTGGAGCCTGTACGGGAACTAGCTCTTGTAGACCAGGCTGGTCTCGAACTCACAGAGATCCGCCTGCCTCTGCCTCCCGAGTGCTGGGATTAAAGGCGTGTGCCACCACCCCCCGGCCATATGTACTTTTCTCCCTTCACCTTGAATCTATGGGAAAGGCTCTGTGTAGCCTCCCTCTCAGGCAACTTAAAATTGATTGTTTGCATAATTGTTTTACTTTTATTCTCTGTTTTCCCATCACTCTCATGTGTCTCTCTCCTGTTTCCTCACCACAACCTGGATCTCTTTTGAAATAGATAATATACTTTATACTAAAAATAGGAACATATCCAAACTCCATATTAATAATACAAGTAGCCATAAGAGGTGGTGAAATTTGGAGTCTGGTTAGCTCTCTCTTGGGAGAAGTGCTCAGAAGGTGTGGAAAGTAGGAGTCATGTGGCATGACTGGACCTGACCTGAGGCTCTGGAGTCTTCTTTGTCTTTCACAACACTAAATTTTAGCCAATGCCAATAAATCACATAGCAGCACTTCAGTCACAGGTATTATGTTTTAGATGGCATTGCTATTTCCATTGGGGGAAAAAATGGAGCCTGAAATACAGTACAAGTTCTTAGGATGGAACTCTAGGTATATGTGTTTTCTCATGAATTCATTGGTATATGTCTCATTAAAGTAAATAGTAAGATAAAAAGAATATGCTAACTTACTTTAACTGTTAGCCAAACAAAGACTAGAGATAATGGGCCAGGTAGTAATTTAAATGAATACAGTTTGTGTGTGGTTATTTCAAATGTAAACCAGCCCACCAGCACCAGGAGCCTGGCGAGACAAAGGGCTAGCGCTCCTCTCAGGTGCTGGGAACACACCTCGCACCTATTACAACAGTTTGGTGCTCCAACGTGCCTAGTTAAATCCACTTAAAAACCTGAGAGGGCTTAAAAAGGAGAAAGAATTTAATACAGTTCTTTTCCCTGTTTGTGAATGGTGTGCCACACAGAAATTTCCTGACTCAGCAAAGCAACACTGAGGAAGTTTTAAAATGAGGCTTCCTGGGCTTTGCCGCCAGTGCAAATTCTGGCTTAAAGCCATTTCAATGGCTTTTCTGGGACTGGATGTTTGTGTGCCCACTCGGGGTTGGGAGTAAAACAGCTGAGACTGTGACCCGGGCTCATCTCTTCCTGCCTTAGGCTGCAGGATCAGCTCTACTGGAAACTGGCGGTTTTGAAAGACCCGTTTCTGGGCTGTGCTGCCAGCACTACCTCTGGCTCCGGCAGGAGACAGAGCCTTTGAATGGGGTTTTCTGACTAAAATGTTACGACTTGCTTGCTTGATGACAATGTGGACTCGCTGTGTGCGCTGTGTGCGCTGTGTGCCTGGAACTGCGAACTGTGCGGCTCAGAGGTGCAACTGACTCCAAGGCAAAAGCGCCTCAGCCATGCTGAACCGAGCTTGCTAATCGTAGGCAGGACCGTAATTATCATAACAGCGCACTTAAGGTTTAGACTGAGCAAGAAACAGGTGGTACTTTAATTACCCCTACATGGCGCAAGCTAAAGTTTTTAAGATGTACTTAACATTTTAAGAAATGCTCCTGGATACTAAAAAATTACAGACTCACAATATGACAGGTTCAGACATAAAAGGCCTCTAAATGGCTCATACTGTTAGATAAATTACATAGGCTTGGGAGAGAAAAAGAAAACTATAGAGTCATAAAGTTAATGCCTTAAAAAAAGATAAAGTCTTTAAAGAGACAGACTACAGATAGTTATAGATTAAAAGAAATAAAAACTAAGCCATGTAAACATGGAAAATTCACAGAATGTCTGGATTATGTATTTTATTGTGTTTTCTTTAAATTTTTTTACTGTAAAGGAGCTAAATACAAAGAGATATCTCATTATATGGGCTGCCAAGCAAACCAACATGGTTATTATAAAGATATTATTTCTTCACAATTTGGGTTTAAGGATATGATGCTTTAAGAAAGAGTTCTTCTTTTGTTTTGATAGAAGATGAGAACCTGTGGATTTCTCCTATACCAATCTGGTATGATAGAACACACCCTCATGAAAGGTCACCGTGAACACTTTCAGAAAATTACTTCACTCAACTGCCGATTGAGATCTACCTAACACACAGGTTATACCATGAAAGACCTAATTAACAGTGACCCCATACAGCAGGAAGCAGTTTGGAGAGAAATAACTATGTCCATATTCCCAAATATTGTTTATAAATGATCTTTTTTTTAACATTTAAAGGGGAGATAATATAGATATGAGTAATTTGCATTGGTATAAATTTTGATTTATTGATATAAGTTTAAGGTAAATCTTGTTATATATATTTCTGATCTTGATTAAGGTATTGTGATTGTGCAGTTCATTAAAAATATAATGTATAATTAGGAAAAATAGGTTTTTAATAGTAATCATCTATAATAGTTAAGTTTATAGTCATGTTAGTTAGATTTTCTAGATATGCATAGATATATTTTAGATAGGCATTCTTCATATATTTCAAAGACACAGAACATAGCATTTAGTGTTTTAATAACTTAGGGCTTTTCATGACAATGAGACACATCTGCTCCTGACAGCACCAGCTACTTCAAGATGGTCATCGAAGAGGCTACTTATGGAGTTTGCTAGTCATTTGGGCAAGAAACTGCTCTTGCCTGGACTGCTTAAATGGACACAAAGAACCCGCAGAAAGAGGACTGCTGAACTTGCCTAAAAGGTGAGATGATCCTTCAGGGTTCTTGTTTCATGAAAGAGTATGCGAAACATTCTGCAGGACACAGAAGAAAGTAATTGAACCATCTTTGAAATTTATGCTTCATGAAAATGTCTGCTGGATACTATGAGCCTATAGGCTGAAGATGGATGCCCTAATGGTACAGAGAAACTTTGGGTGACTGTACAGGCAGCGAGATGTCTCTGTCATTTCTAAAGTTTGGAAGTTGCTTATTTCTTATTTACTTAGGTAATATTTTATCCTTCTGGAGTCTTTGACAGAGTTGAAGAATGGATAGTTATAGTTTTCCTTAGTTATGATAAAAGATAAAATAGATATAAGTATGATAGCTATAATTCTTGCTTGATAACTGTTTTGTTATATGTAATTTTACTATGTTAAAATGAAAATCTTTCTTTTTTATTTAAACAGAAAAAGGGGAAATGGTATAGGAGAGATCTTCTCTATTTTGTGTCGCTTTCATTGTTTAATAATGAGAATGCCTGGCCTGTACGATAGGACACAGCCCTTAGGTGGGCGGAGTAGACAGAACAGAAGGCTGGGGAAAAAGGAGGCATGAGAGACGCCATGCTGCTCCGGCCCAAGATGGATACTGTTTAGACTCATGCTGGTAAGCCACAACACGTGGTGATACACAGATTACTAATTATTGGTTAAAGCAAGATGTAAGAGTTAGCCAAGCAAAGACTAGAGATAATGGGCCAGGCAGTAATTTAAATGAATAAAGTTTGTGTGTGGTTATTTCAAATGTAAGCCAGCCTGCTGGCACCGGGAGCTGGGCGTGACAAAGGGCTAGCACTGCTCTCAGGTGCTGGGAACACTACTCGCACCTATTACAACAACTGCAGAATTTCCTTCCATTTTCCCCTCTTTCAATCAATCCTATCAGTCATTTTAGAAAGACAGTTATTTTCATGCTTGTACACATTTATGTATATGTGTATTCATGTGTAATTTCTATGTGTAAAGGCGTGTGTGTTCATGTGTGCACATGCAGGATCTGGAGGCCAGAGGTCAGCACTCAGTGTCTTCCTATATTGTTACCTACCTTATTTTTTAAGACAGGGTCTCTCACTGAACATGGGGCTCACTGATTTAGTTAGACTGCTGGCCAGCAGATCCTCCTCTCATTACCTTTTCATCACCAGAGGTATGTGACTCCAAGAGAGATTTTTAGGTTGCATAATAGGGATTCAACTGAGGACCTCATGTTTATGCAGCTAACACTCTACTGGCAGAGCCATTTTCTAGGCTATTTTCATACTCATTTGTATATTATATGTAATGTGAAATAAGCTTCGTGGGTGATAAACATGGAAGTGGCCACTAAATTCACACTGTATAAACATGAATTGAGCTGTCATTTTGCAAAATTAACCATAAAATGTTAGCATAGATGCTCAATATAAGCACAATAAAATATCCTGAATAAAAGTCACTATCCTCAGATGAAGTCAGAACATCACATGCACTTAGGTGCCTGTGAATAAATGTGGTTAAGTGTATTTCTTTATACCGACAACCAAAGCGTATCAAGTTAATTTTAAGACTAAAATTAATTATCCCTTAGGCTAAAACAATTGTTTCATGTAGTTATTGAACCCGGTAAGTCTACTATGCAAGCCCTCTATCCTGAAGCTGCATCCTCAGTTACAACCATTAAAAGGCATTCCAAATTAACTCACATTTTGGGATTTGGGAGGCTATATAAAAATGAGCACTATTGTATTTTCCAAGTTATGAAATAATAAGCACCAAAAGATATGATATGTCACAAGACTTATTTATGATTTTGTTCCTTTAAAATGTGTTTTGTGGAAATAGTTCTAAATAGAAAAGGGCCTGTTTTTTTTTTTAAGGAATGTAAATAGTTTTTTAAATAGAGAGTTAACAACTTCAGCAAGAATGTAAATCTGAACTTTTTAAAAAGAGCATCAAGAAACCTAAACAAGGCCGGGCACAGTGGTTCATACCTTTAACTCCAGCACTTAAGAGGCAGAGGCAGGAGGATCAGGAGGCCAACAACAAAAAGAAAGAAAGAAATATAAAATGAACAACTGATTTGTTCCCCTGAGAACAGCAAACATGAACATTCTTTTTCATGATCGCCTAAGATAACATTCCTCTTAAATACCAAGAGATCTCATAAAACAGAAGCAAAGTTTGAACGTTTATAGTATTTCATGACACTACAGTTGTGAGCAGAAAGGAAAGGGTGGGTTCTGCTCAGGGCCAAAGAGGATACCATTTGCATCAGTGAGAAACTGAAGTGTGCTAACGTGAGTGTTTTGTGTTGTTTTCACATTGCCTGGAGGGGGATTTCACTTCTCCTTATGCTTGTTTTAACAGCAAATTTGTTCATAATATAGGTACTGATCATGAAAAGTCACCAAACGTAAGCTACGAACCTCAGTTAGTCGTAGAAGTAATGTTTAAGTTGTGGCTTCCCTGGGTGTAAAGGACTGACCTATCCATCTGAATCTAAAGAACACACAGCTTGGCATGATGTCATGGCAGCACTGAGTTTGAAACATATGTCAGAAAACAATTATGTAAAAGTATTTAATACTCTCTTCCAAAATGCCTTGTCAACAAACTTTTGTTTCTCTAATAGTCTCATGACTTGCATGAAAATATATCCATCTGCCATGTTCGTTTAGGAGCCTGGTCATCGACCTAATACCAACCAACATGAAAAGTCAGCTTTAAAGTTTGGGGCATTTTAAACCATGCTTTCCTTGCCTCGGCAATGCCTCTCGAGAACAATTCTGCCTAGTCGTAGTGTCTTATTAACTTGGGGAAGGGGAGTGGGAGACACAGCAGGAGCTGCAGTCTGATTCAAGATGGGAGAGTTTAATAACATTGCTGACAAAACCAACACATTCATTTCCCCTCCGTTCTAAGAAGAACTCATATTTATTAGAGTTTTATAATGGAATGCAATTAAACATAGTCTGCTGCTATGTTTATCCACTCAATGCGTGCCACCCCCAGATAACAGGAGAAAGTCAATTTCCTTCATACATTTTATCATTTTTTTTCTTTTTACAAAATGTACCCTAGTATCAGCCAAGGCTATTACATAATGCTAATTTATCGTAAACGCTTTTCTTACTTTAGAATATTTCTAGATGACAAAGAGCAGAGCTAGTGACTGCCCCCATTTTCCTCACTGTGCAGTATATATGTGACCTGTCTAGTACAGTTAATGAACCAACAGAGCATCCTGATCTATAGCATAGCACACAGCTTTCTATGCTGGCGATTTTACTGTCTAAACTTAGGCTTTTCTAGGACACGACATTGTGTTTCCTTATCATACCTCTTTAGGTTTGGGGCTGCCGACTTCGCAGGCTTGTTTCTGCTGACCTTCAGTTTTGGTTTATTCTGGTTTTTTTTGTTTGTTTTAATATTTTCTTTTCATAAAATATATTTTGATCGTGCTTCCCCTCCCTGAACTTGTCTCGGATCCTTGACAGTTTTCAAGAAGCTCTAAGCAGGTATTTTGCAGACTCCCTTGAGTAGGACATGTCTGTTTTTCACATTGAGAGAAGGCTTTGGGGTTTTGAAGAGGAGGACCACAGAGGTCAATGATAATCTCCCTCAATCATTTTCACACTAACAAGGGCCCACACTATCACTGCAGTATCACAGTTAACCTTTGACAGCAGACTGGGACAGGAGGGTTACATTGCTCAGTTGTGTTAATGGTAACAGTTAACCAGGATTCTTTAGTTTAGGTCTGGGATATTTCCCCCAAAGGAACAAATGCTTGGTTGCTAGCCCGGGCTAGTGGCAGGTGGTAGGGTTTCAGGATTCAGTTCCTGGTGGGAGGCCATGCTCACAATGGGCACAGCATAGACTCCATCTTTGTCCTTGGTTTCACTTTCTAGCTTGAGAGTTAATGGCTCTGGTCTCCTCTGGGTGTTTCCCTCTGTGGTGGTGTGGGGCCTCGTCACAGGCCAAAAGCCACAGTGACCACAGGCTGAAATCTCCACAACTGCAGCCTCTCATCACCCTTTTCTCTTTATGAGTTTATTACAACAATGTGGTGTTTGCTACCGTAGCATGTTAATGGGTTCTTGAAACTCTCAAGCTCCCTTTGTTTTCTATGATACATAACTAACTTTCAGAAGCTATTGCTTTGTGTTTTGATTTGACTGGGGTGGGGGGATTAAAAACAGGGGTTGACAGACCAGCCAAGCTGGTGTGGAAATCACGAGGAAGCCCGGATCAGCCTCTAACACCTAGTGATTCTTCTGCTTCTGACTGCCAAGGGCATGGGTTATGAAACGAGCCAGAAAGCCTGACAAAAGGTAGTCTTTTTTAAGTTAAACAAAATTTTAATCTGGAACCTTTTTAATTAGGATTCACAGACTTGTGATGCCCAGTGAATTTTAAAATGATCATACGTGGAGATGAAAGAGAAACTACATGAATAAAACATAAAAGTTGCATTTATATTGAAGAGGTAACTAAATAAGAAGGCACAAAAAGAGAAATTAAAGAAATTTCTAAGGAAAAATGATAAGCTAGGACAGGGAAGAACACAATACAAGTAATTATAAGCTTGATTGTTGAAATGCTAAAAGCTTCAGAACAGCTGAAATCTGTTTTACTGGGCAAGTTAAAAATTCAAACAGCTTGAGAGAAATATTTATGAAAAGTAAGTTGTAATTTTTCAAAATGTAAAAATCAAAAAAGTCTAGTCAGCAATTTCTAACACTTTCACAATACATGGTATAGAGATTCATTGTATTTACATGTCTGTGGGCACGCATGCCTGCAGGTTGCTATGGAGACATCCCCTGGAGCCAGGGTTATAGAGTTGTAAACTGCTGGATGTGGTTCTGGGAATCTAAGATGGGTCTTCTGTGAGAGCCCTAAGCATAGGCTTGCCTTGCTGAGTTAGCTCTTCATCTCCCTTCACAGTAAAATTTAAAATGAAGGATGTCAACAGGATGAAAGTACACAAAAACTACATTTCAAATCAATTGCCAAATGACAGTGTAAAAAATGGAGTACAGTGTGTTAAGAGTTTCACGTCAGAAACATGATTGGAGCCAGTAGTGCAATGCCATTTGCATCTGCCTGAGTAGCAAAGGTGTAAGTGTGGTGTGAGAAAACATCTCCAAGCAGCTTTTGTGCAAATATAATCTGATCCAACACACAATAACTTAACAATGTTATTTCCAGTGGCCACAGCCTCTAGCAATTGCCTGCCGTCCAAACTAGACTAAACTACACCAATGAACAAAATTACCTTTTGATTATAAGTTGTTACAATCTAAGATACAGTTCATTGTTGCACATTGAGTTTGTGGCTTGACTTAATTGCATAGGGTTCCCCGAGTTGTGGTGTCTGAAAGGTTTTGAAAATAAACACCACATCATCAGTAGAGCTATATTTACTTATTTCCCTCTGGATCCCAGGCTTCTGTTTCTTGTTTATGCTAATAGTGCTAGCTGAGTTACAACCCTGTTTGGATAGGTGAGCTTGGATATGCTTGCCCTGTACGTGACATTAGGGATAAGATTAGATTTCTATGATGTAGTAAAGTGGGGTGAATTTTTTCTGTTTGGTAAATTCCTTCTATGCCCAGTTTGTTGAGAGTTCTTTTGTTTGTCTTGTTCTTTGAAATAGTGTTGAATTTTGTGAAATGCTTTATAACTGTTGAAATTAGTCTGTGACTCTGAAAGTCCTTTCTGCCTTGTATTGTAGCAGTGTACTGTAGTGTAGTACATTAATTAACTCCCCAAGGTGAATCCTTCCTCCGTTTCAGCAATGAATCTTACTCCATCTTTGTGGATGATGTGTTCCTGTGCTAATGAGTTCCTTTGCCCATACTTTATTGAGGCATGCACATCTGTGTTATTGCCATGGGGTGTCTTCAGCTTTGTCACATGTGGGTGCTGATGGCACAACCTGAGCTTAGGCACCTTCTCCAGCTTTTGGAAAGAGTTTGAGAATGATTGTATTGATTGTTCTTTTATATTTAGCTAATATTTATTTTTTTTTGTTTTACATAACAATCACACTTTCCCCTCCCTCCTCTCCTCCTGTTCCCTCCCCCAATTCCTACCTACCTCCTCCCCATCCACTCCTCTTCTGTCTCCACTCAGAAAGGTGTAGGCTTCCCATGGGCTTGAACAAAGCATGTCACATCAAGTTGAGGTAGGAGAGAGCTTCTTCCCCTGTATAAAGTCTGGGAGAAGTAATCTAGAATGGGGAACAGGTCCCCCAAACTAGCTAAGTACCAGGGATGGAATCTGATTGCATTGCTAGGAACCCTTGAAACAGACCAAGCTACACAACTTTCACACACAGGCAGAGAGCCTAGATCAGCCCCACGCAGACTGACTAACTGTTGGTTCAGAGTCCATGTACTCCCATGAGTTCAAGTCAGTTGTCTTTGTGGGTTTCTCCCTCATGAGTTTGATATCCCCCCCAACACACACACACACACACACACACACACACACGTGTAGTAAGTGGAGGGGGCTGTGTTCCCAGCACCAGCGAGAAGCACGGACCCTTTTGTTCCGTCCCGCCCGGCTCCCGGCCGCTGGGCTAGCTTACATTCGAAATAACCACATGTAAATTGTATTAATTAAATTACTGCCTGGCCCATTAGTTTTAACCTCTTAATAATAACTCTTACATCCTGCTTTAACCCATATTTATTAATCTGTGTATCACCACGAGTCGTGGTTTACTGGAATGAGTCTAATCTATGTCCATCTTGGGTAGGAGCATCATGGCATCTGCCCACTTCCTTTCTTCCCAGCTTCTGTTCTGTCTACTCCACCTACCTAAGGGCTGCCCTACCAAACAGCCAAGGCAGTTTCTTTATTCAACCAATGAAAACAACAGAAATACAGAAGAACCCTCCTACACCACACACACACACACACACACACACACACACACACACACACACACACACACACACGGCTCATACAATCCCTCCTTCCTTCTCAGGAGGACTCCAGGAGCTGACCCAGTAGTGCTTGGCAGTGGATCTCTGTATCTGCTTCCATCAGTTACTGGATAAAGACTCTATGATGACTATTAGGACAGCCACCGATCTGATTACAGGAAAAGGATAGTTCAGCATCCTCTTCACTATTGCTAGGAGTCTTAGCTGGAGTCATTCCTGTGGATTCCTGGGAGTTTCCTTGGCACCAGATTTCTGCCTAACCCGGAAATAGCCTTGAGGGAGCTGGTTGGGCAGACTATAATGCTTGTTTTACCTTATTTAAAAACAGAATAAAGCCCCAAATAGTGGTGAGGTTTATAAATACATATTCACCATATGATTTAAATACTATAAGTACAAAATTTTGTATCATGAAAGATTAATGTTGAGTTATGAAAACAGTCCTTTCAACCATAAAATTTATGCAATAGGCGATTTAGAAGGTAGTGCAAATAATTTACACAGTATCACATTTAAAAAAATCTACCCAGAATATCTTAGAATTTTATCGTTTACTCAAATATATCCTAAAATCTTGATAGTTATATTGTATAACAACATGTTTATTTGGTAAAAAGGTCATATAAGTATATAGCTTCTAATTTAATGTATTTGTTTTACAAATATTCTAGAATGACCCTCTCTAACGAGGCCTGATACTCATCTCTAACACTTACAAGACTAAGGCAGAAAGATAGTCAGACTGAGTTATGAAGTACATGTCAGGGCAGCCTGGTATAGTGCATGAAATTCTATCTCAACAAAACAAAATAAAAATAGATTGAAAAAATCAAAAGGGAGAGAAAACATGAGAGAAAATATGAATAGAAAAAATATGTTATAAAATTCTAAAAAAATATAAAATTATCCTCTGTAAATACCTCAAATACAATACCCATAAAGTCATCAAAATGTATCCTTACTTGCATCATGTCAGCCTTCAGTATTCATTGTTCATGATTTTATCTTTTGTCATTCTTCAGAATATTAACTATACTTACAAATTGAGCCCTGTTATCTTTTGCTTAAAAATCCAATCTGTCAGTAAAATTCTAGAGCAGTGAGATTTGTAGATTTTGGAAGAGCATTCATTCATGTTTCTTGGTGGGAAAGCATGAACATGATTTTGGAAGAGCATTCATTCATGTTTCTTGGTGGGAAAGCATCAACAGGTTATAGGTAGTATGGCAGAGAAGTCACAGAAAATTATATCTCAGAGAGGTTGGGACCATCATTAGGATGTGGATTTCCTCTGCATGCAATGAGTGGTCTATGGTAATGTGCTTCCAGATGAAGGGGGAATATGGTTGGCTGCTGGAGATAATCAGAAGGCAAGATGAAAAGGGATGCCGAACAGACTGTGCTGTGTTAGGAATCTGTGTTGTGTGGAAAGAAGGAAAAGTTGAGCATCAAATATAGTGGTTTCAGCCTCAGTAACCATCACTGGAAGACTGTGGGAAAAGACAGTCTGCTACAGAGCTTGCTTGTGACACATGTTTGAAATATATATGTGATTACAGAATTACGTGTGTTTTTCAATAAGTTGGGTGAGGGATTCTTAGAATCTCTGATATGTTTAATCATAACTAATGTTTATCTTAATTTCTGAGAAATTACTTTAAGGAATTATTTCCCAGACACGTGATCACTTCATCACAACTGTCCCCAGCTCTTCTATGGTATCTGTTACAATGACTAAGATGTTCCTCATGATCCTATGTTGAAGTTAACAAAGATTTACTCTTTAAACTTTTTACTGTTTCTTGCATGACTGTCTATAAAAAGTCTCGCTCGCATGTTTGAATATGTGCACTACACAGGGTCATGTGTATCACAGCTCATGTGTGGAGGTCAGAGGAAGATGTCAAGTGTCAGTCCTTACATCTCACTTGTTTGTTTGAATCAAGACCTCTCTCTCTACGTTACTCTCAGTGTTCACCAGGTTAGCTGGTTATGGGCTTCCAGGGAATCTCTGGTCTCTCATCTCACAGTAGGAGCTTAAGGTTCAGATACATGGAACTCTACTGCTTTTCTGAGTTCTGGGAATTGAAACTCAGGTCCTTATGCTTGCATAGCAAATAATTCATATACTGATCTACCTCCCCAGCCCCATGTCTTTTATTATGGCTGATCATCATATATTTTGTTATGTTTGAAGTTTTGTCATATTTGTTAATGTTTCTCAGTTCTGTCTAATCCTAATCTCCATTAGTGTTTCATCCTCACTTTCAAGAAAAGAATTGTCACTATAATTTTATTTGCTCAGGAAGCAATAAAAAGTTTTTAAAAATTGATGTGTTTTTAGACCGATACAGTAAAACTGAATCTAATCCATGAATGCTTAAATTTGTATGGGAAAACTATAGTCTATGATGTGATAGGTGAGCCTCCTGCATCCAAAAGATCTAAGGATGTATCACATCATTAGAGCACTTGCCTGGTGTTCAAGTCCCTGGGATCATTCTCCAGCATCACAAATGAAGAATAAATAAACAAAAGAGAGCTCCTGTATAGAAGGAGGAAACTGAGGGGTACACAGTGAGGTTCTACCACTCATGGAGGCTTCAGTGGCTCATGGATACTCATGAAACTGCCTATGAAAGGAAGGTGATCAAGTCCTTTCCACAAATACCCATAAGAATCCAAATGTATTTTCACAGTTAAACCCAACTCATCTAAATGACTTGCAAAAGCATTAAAAAAAAAACAAAAAAACAAAAAAACTTTAAGGCCGGGCAGTGGTAGTGCACGCCTTTAATCCCAGGACTCGGGAGGCAGAGGCAGGCGGAACTCTGTGAGTTCGAGACCAGCCTGGTCTACAAGAGCTAGTTCCAGGACAGGCTCCAAAGCCACAGAGAAACTCTGTCTCAAAAAAACCAACCAACCAAACAAACAAAAAAAACCCTTTAAGCCAAAATTGTCCCCTAAAACATGAAAAAATATCTTTGAGTTCATTTTTAAATTTATCACCTCAAGCATATTCACTGTATCACACCAATAGGTCTAAGTCATGGAAGGAAATGGAACACGAACAGTGCTATTATTTGTATTAAGCATAACTGCTGGCAGAAAGCATGTAAAACTTCATTTTGTTTAAACACTAACTTACTCACATTTTACAAATACAAAGAGTCTTGAAAAATAAAAGAAGTGCGGTATCTGGAGCCAAGTCAGACCTAGCAGACTCCAACCTCACCATCCTTAGCAACACACAGCGACATTTACCGTTACCAAGTGGATTTGGACAATTGATGTCAAGACAGATCTAGACATCCCTGTTTGACAAAATGAGGAAGTTTACTTCAAAGATTTTTTTTTAAAAAAAGAAAGAAGTGGTTGCAGAACCAGGACTCAAACACACATGTTTTTTTCTTTTCTGTATACTGTATGTCTCTGCAAGACATTCTGATACCTCAAGAGTTTATTTTTTAAATTCAGTTCATTAATTTCAAAATAAAATCAAAGCCAAAGACTTCTCAGGAACCTAAGGAAGTAGACAACTCTGAGGCCCCAGGTTGTCATATTGTCTGGTTGCAGGACAAAAAGAGATAGCTAAAATAATTCTGAATAATGCATGTTTCATACTGCAGAATAAATACTGTTTGCACCTAATTCTTAAAATTGAGGAGAAAAGAACACTCCATTTTGCCACCATAATCTTCATGAAAATAGAGCATAACCATACTACTGTTTTTTGTAAATAAAATAGACTTTCAGGACAAAGTAAGGAACTTCATTAGAATTAGAGTATGAGAGAAGGCAAAAAAAATCCCTACCTTGTTGTTCTACACTCTCAAATGAAAAAGAGACAAGGTGGAAATCAATTGCCATTCTGTAGAATTATTAGTGAAATAATTTCAATCTTCATTTTCTGGCTCTCCTTTAAAAGGTAGAAAATGTTGATGTATTTTACTAAGTAATTTTGAATTATATATACATTAAAGTTTTATTATATTTCTTTATATTTGTACATCTCTCATTCTGAACTGATTCACAAAATATACTGGGTACTTTTTTCTATTGTGTAAAGACATATTTATAGAAAGGTAACATCTAAATCATGAGCTGAAATGAAACAACTCAGTGTATAGTATTGGTCTTGTTTTTATCCAACTTTCTACCTATATATTAAGTTCCTATATATTACTCCCAATGAGTCAGCTATAGTTCCGAATTCTATTCTGACCACTACATTCATCTAATTCTGAAATGATTAAGAATAACTCCATAATGTGTTCAAGAAATATAGAATTTTTAAGAGTGATTAAAATTGTGGCAAATGTATATCTAGTTATAATATAATACTATTGTTGTTGAAATTCCAACTGCATAAAATTGAAAAGTTAACAAATGGCTTGAAGTTTGTACGAAAACTTTTGAAGAACAACAAAAAGTATAATTATTTTTAAATATAGATATTTTTCTCTGACTCCAATAAGGGTCAAATTGACATATGTCATTGGGTAGTATACAGAGAATGATAAGGAATTATAAAAATAATCCAACAACAGGTAAAGTATGAAAACAACAAACTTTTCTCTCCATGCAGAATCTTGCTCTAAGTGCTTATGTCTGATCATATCCTGTAAACCTGGGGCACCCCTCAAGTCTGCACACTTGAGTTTCATGTTGTTGGAAGTCCACAGTAGTCTTTCAATTATTCAAAACTTTGAGAAATATTACTTGTGTTGGTGTTAGCTGCTACTTCATAGAAATACTTTTCAGACAAGACTACTTCTTCTATTTAAAGTGAGTGTATGAATTACTGCATCGTGTTTTAAAAATGGTATCCCCAAAGGGAAACCATAAGTACAAGGAGTTGAGGACATTTCCTCCATATTTTTCAGAGTTCTCAAGTTATGGACTATTAGTGGCTCCATGAAGAAATACTTCCTGAAGTTGCATGCATTCCATATTTCTCTGCCTCTTCTACAGAAAGCCAATACCTTTCTTAAGTAAAGTCTTCTATTTGCCCCATCTACCTGGGAGATTCAGAGAAAACTTGTCAGTGCACAGCAGTCTGAGTGCTTATTCTCGCAATGCATTTTGAACTCTACCTTTATGCCAGTTCATCATGTTCCTGGGAACTCTAATTATTTGAGTAAATTTTTCAGGTCTGCTTGGCAGTTTTCAATGATGTCAATGAACTCTATATTAAGAACTAATGGAAGGAATAGTACTGAGAAACTGCCCACTGTCCATCAGTGTTGTTAGTGTGTTAAAAACCCAGCCATTGCGTCTTTGAAGTAGATTGATATCCTCTTAACTCCAGAACTCCAAATAAGATGCCAAATGCAAGAATATCCTAAACTTACTCCTTCACATACTGAATGCCATAATAAACTGCCATTGGTAGATGCTTTCTGAGCTCAAAGACCTTTCAAGGGATGTCCACCAGCAGTAGCTAATATGGTTGGCCACCAGTAAGCACAGAAAGCTGCAGGACATAGTATAAATGGGTCTTCTATTTTTTCTGCTTTGCTCAAGAGAATGATTGAAAGAAAGATACAAGAAGGTAGGCCAACATGGCTCAGTGATGCAGAAGAATGACACTCTCCTGTTTGGCATGTCAACACATTGAAATTCAACAAAAGTTTAGTGAAAATATTATCATCTCACAGTTCCATCACTTCCACAGAACCGGGTAAGGAGCTTGGGAAAGACATTGTGAATGGAGAGAGTAGAATACAATTTAGACTTTAAACTTCCGAAACAAACTATTCTGAGCAACTCTTCATGGAGACACACATTACCAGCATTGTCACTTGTCCACACTCCTTCATGCACGAGAAGGTGTACATCCATTGGCTTGTCATAGTATGTACGGTATCACTGTTTATAAAGCACTGACGAACGTTATTCTGAGGAACTAAAAACCGAAAGAATTGAAAAGAAATATGAAAATCACATATCTGTGCTAAATGCAAACATTTGACCAACTGAATCACCACTGCCAAGTGCCTGGGTACACCAAGATCTTAGCTCCTAGGAATCTCCCAGCATGAACTCAGTACCATACTCCACAGTTTATGCCATGGCTGCCAAGGAAGAGAGCCCTCTTTACAGAATTCCTACAACCCAAGTCTGTATTTAAAATGTTAACAGTACTTAACACTGTAAAAGGCAAGGGAATGTTTGCAGTGAGACAGGAAGTTTGGTGATGTCTGGAAGTCAGGCCCTGCCTGTAGGATGCGTGTCTTTGCATTAGTCATACATAATTAGCGACATTACCACTATCAGGGACCAACTTCTGTAAATGAGACTGAAATAACAGAAGAACAGTCACTGAGACAACTTGCCCTGCAAATTGAAGCATGATCACTACAGTCCACCTTCCCTCCTTTAGAAATACATTTGGAACTTCTTCATGAATGATTCAAGCACAGAGAAAGGGTATTCCTGTTAAAAGCATATAATTATATTTATTTTTACAATCATGAGATGTCTGGATCTCACTCGGAAGTGGCTCATTTTCCATGTTTTATAAGCCCCTCACGGTAGCAAAAGCTGCTTTGCTTTCAGTCTTCACCCCTCCTCTTCTCATCTCTTAATTCGTACTAACACCATGGTCTCTTAAGAGTCATTAAGAAATATACAGCAAATGACTGGAACTGAGCCAGACATTTCCATTTGTTGATGCTATTACATGTCTGAAAATACTAGCATTAGTTTGCAAAGCACATGTCCAGAGCCTTTCAAGATGATTGAGGTGTGAGCCAGCTCCACTGTCTCATTTCACAGGGAGAGGGTTTGTCTTCCTGAGAAATGCCAAGGCGGGAGAAATGCAAACATTTTCAAGGCAGAACCAACAGGAGGAAAATGTGCTCAACCAATGCGGTAAAGAGTAGGGGATTATACACTGAGGGTGTCAGAGCAATTGGGGCCCCAAATAAGAGAAATCACTACGTTAGATTTTGTCTGAAGCCTCAAATCAAGAACTCAGCTTATTTTCCTTTAAAGTGCATGAGGTCTGTCTGAAATTTTTTAAATGCATTTCCCATTGGAAGCAGCTCTCTACCAGTGCTCGCCTCCCCTGTAAGTGACATCATTTCACCTAATGATACCCCACCAAATGTGACTCCCAAAGATGAATTCCACAGGAGACTTAGTAGTCTCTGTCATATGACCTTCTTCACTGACTTCTCCAGCTGAGTTTCTCCTGGCTCCAGTTTCTCTGTTATCAGCTTGTCTCTCTCTGAAGCCCCACTGCTGTTACAGTTCCTAGTTGGAAACTGCATGGTTATCTCCTCTGGGATGAGTAAGTTTGGAAAAATTACTCCAGGCTTCTTTGAGTTGATAAAGCATAAGCCCCGGATCATGAGAATGGGTGCTGGTCCTAAGCACTGGGGGGTGTCCTTGATCAAAGCCACCCTGCTGCTCCACACTAGGATGAAATTGCTCTGGTAGAAGTTCTGTGTTTCTCACTCACTGAGCCTGTCATTGGAATGTCATAAAATTTTCCCCTGCTACAAATCATAGATGTATGGACTTGACTAGATCATTCACACTGTACCAGCCAAGCACAGGGAATGAAAGGGAAATAGCAAAGACCGGAAAGCAATGAGCCAAGATAACGTCCTTTTATTATAGATAAATCTCTTCATTAAACTTCTTCTTCATGGCTGTCATTCGTATCTTTGTCTCTCAGCGTCTGTTGAATAGGTGAATGGCTTACAGATTTTGAACTGCGAAATGTTAGCCTTGGGATTTTTTTTTAGGGACATATTATAAACCAATAATTTAGAATACGCATATATATATATAAAATTATGTTTTATAAAAGTCTACTTTTTCTTTGTTTTTCCTATTTTTCTGTAACATTGAGGTATTTTAAAATCATTTTCATTATGATCACACAGATTAAGGGAATTAGATTAATTTAGGTTAAAATTAAAGGCAAAGAAATGATCTTTTAAGCATAAGAATTTTAATAGGTAGCCTATCAAAATAATGAAAGTGATTAGATTTTGACCTTATATTAAAAAAAACTTTAACATGTGATAGTGAATAGACTATCCCAAGAAGCATAACGCATACTTCAATTATACATTGTCTCATTAAATTTTCACACAGATTCTTGGGATAAGTGTTAACTCTCGAATTTCATTCTGTCTGCAGCCACAGGGCTTTTTTTTTTTAAAAAAAAAAAAAAGTGCAGCAGCAGCAGCAGCCATCTAAGTACCTGATGATAGAACAATCTTAATTTAGAAATGAAAACTAGCTGTCCGTCTTCAAAGATCTTATCCAAGTAATAATGTCAATCAAAGCAAATCTTAGCTAGTTTGAAATAGTTACTGCTAGTCATGAAATGTCAACTATGTGTAAAGTAATGGGTAAGACCTCTCATTAATTTACATAGCCATTCCTCCTATTTTAAATATAAAGTAATTGAGGTTCAGAGGGGTAACTGGTTCCCTAGATACACAGTGAGGAAGCAGAAGGAATCTCACATCCTGAAGCAGGCAAAGATAAGCTAGAAGATGAATGTTTAACCACAGACATCCCATTTCCTCAGGAAGGATGGAGACATGACAGTACATGTGACGAAACCCCACATTCAGCATCTTAGGGCTCCGTGCTCCTGCTAATAGTTGCAATCAATCTGGACATTTTATTCACCAATTCCTCAAGGCTGACCAGTTTTGACTGACTAATTAAAGTGTCACATTTTTCTGAAAGAAGGGACATTTTCCAAACTTCCTTGCCATATGCAAAGAAAGCTTGAAATGCTTATTTTTAAAAAGGAACTTTTCTTAACTCTTTATGGGTACAGATATTAGAAATATCAAAGATGGAAAAACTACATTTAGATAATACTTTAATTCATTTAAAATAGCAATACACCATTTCATTTAATTGGCATCACTCCGATTTCTTTAATTTACATAATGAACATTACTCACAAGATTCCTCTTAGGCAAAGCCTGCCAGTCTGAGAGCAGGTGCTGGTCTAGAACTTTATGGGTACTGTGATTATTGACATTACAAAACACCTGACACATACAACTGAAAGAGGGAAGAGTTTGCTTTTGTTCCAGGAGGTGTAGTCCATTATGGCAGGGAAGACATGGTGGTAGGAGTCCTTTTCATTTTTATTCAACCATGAACCTCAGTATATGGGATGGTTCCCCCCCCCTTTGCAGGGCACGGGATTCCTTCTTTAGCAATTTTTTTTGACACAGGGTTTCTCTAGATTTGGAGCCTATCCTAGAACTAGCTCTTGTAGACCAGGCTGGCCTCAAACTCACAGAGATCCCCCTGCCTCTGCCTCTTGAGGGCTGGGATTGATTAAAGGCGTGCACCACTACCACCGCCAGCCTCCAGCTAAATTTTTGAGGAACTACTCCCATAGACAAAATATAGGTGTTTCTATAGTGATTCTAAATTCAGCGATGTTAACGATGAAGAATTAACAGTCATTGGTGTGAGAGATCCTTCTGTATTTGTGTTGCTTTCATTGGTTAAATAAAGAAACTACCTTAGCCTTTTGATAGGGCAGAATTTAGATAGGCGAGAAGACAGAACTGAAATCTTGGAGGAAGAAGGCAGTGTGGCAGATGCCATGAAGCTCCTGCCAGAGAATGACGCTGGTTAGACTCTTTCCTGTTAAGACATGACCTCGTGATATTACACAGATTGGTAGAAATGGGTTAGATCAGGATGTGAGTGTTGGCCAAGAAGAGGCTAGATATAATGGGCCAGGCAACAATTTAATAAATACAATTTCTGTGTGGTTATTTCGGGAGTTAAGCTAGCCAGGCAGCTGAGAGCTGGGTGGGACGAAAAGCAGGCCCACTCCTCCTACTGCAAGTCATTGTTACGTGACAGTTTCCTCTGAATTAAAACATTCTTTCTGAAGGAGGAGAGGTTCATAAAACTCAGGAAGTAAATCAAACTTCACCTGCATGAGAGAACAGACATTTAAGATTCTCAGTGGCCCTTCCCTAACTGCATAAAAAAGAGTCAACTTTTGGGGAAGGAACCTCTGGCCAGCCAAACCCCAAAGCAGAGATTCTTGAACTGTTCTAGCTGCCCACAGGTTGTGCACTGAGCTAACACTTGATAGCTTCTGAGACTCTTCTGCTATGCAGGGGTGACATTTTGGGTGATGGAGCTGCTTTTGAATCATCTCTGTTCTTTGTAAATATATCCTTACTCATATCCCAGTTAGTAACCTCAGTAGAATTTTTTTGGTTTGCCAAGCTGAGCTTTGTTTTAATCATGACTTAGGTCTGTCATGGGTTCTCTTTCTGGGCTGAGTGAATTCAAATGCATTCCATCTCTCCTAAAAAGTCTGAAACATAATAACCTGAGTCAACTTCATTGTCAAACACAGCATTCAATCTCAACATCCCTGCCTTTCAAGTCTCCTTTTTATCTCTATACAAAATGCATTTAATCCACTTCCAAATAGCCCTAGTCATAAACAGTTTCTACAGTGACTAAAAGTTCAAAGTCTCTTCTCAGTTTCAAGGCACTATCTCAATAATGAATTCCTCTAAAATAAAAAAAATCAACAAATTATGTTTTTCAAAACTGCAAACAAAGTAAACTTTCCATTCCAAAAGAGAAGAATAGGCACATAGCAAGAAAAATTTGACCAAAGCAAGACCAGAAATCCAGCAGACAAATAACAAACTTCGCAGTTAACATCCAGTATTTGGGGATTATGATAAAATGTTCTGGGTTTCCATAACCTTGTGATCGCAACCCTCCCAGCTTTGCTATGTACTTTATATGTAGCCTCTTTCTTAAACCAACCACTTTCCTTGTCTAGCTTTTTTCAGAATTCAATTTATGATCCTGGTAATTCCAACATTTTGGAGCCTTCATTACAACTTAGGGTTTATCTTCCTATGAAATGTTCTCTTAGAGACTTCTTGCAAGGACTCTAGTCCCACCAAACATTTCGTGGCCTCATCAGCTTTCTGAAACATTGGTGCAATGCTCTGTGGCTCCTTCAATCTTGTGGATGCCATGCCTACAAACCCAATACTAAGTGGATAATGTTGCCAAATCCTCATAGCCACTCACAACAGAGCCCATCTCTCTTGGATGACTCAAGTACAGCCTCTATGTGCTGATCATGGAGAAACACATTCTTACGTGGTTCCTTTTGACCAGAGAACTTCCTCAGAGGAATTCTCAATATATGCTCTCCCCTCTCAAATTAATTTCCATTTCCACTAATTTGATGATGATAGGTAGTACTTTGCCCTGAGGGCTCCTTCCTAATGTTCCAATGGAAAGGGTAAGATTTCCACATCACAGAGCTGATCTTTAACAATTATGCCTTCTTTACCAGAGACATCTTTGTCTACAACTTGAATGTGCTCACGTTTCTTTTTCTTTTTTTCACCAGACTACACATTTCCCAAAACTTTCTTCCGTATCTCACTGCATATTTAATAAGATTGGTGAACAGCCATTCCACAGTCCAGAAACTATCCTGTCTTTAACTTACTACCAAATTAGCAACTTCATTTTTTAACCATTCTTCATTCAAGTTCTCAGGACATGGTCAGAATGAAGCCAGATTATTTGCCAGAATGTACCACAGCTGACTTCTAGTCCAGTTTCCAAAACTTAGCCCCTGTTTCCCACTGAAACCTCATGAGCCAGGTCTCTAATGCTTGCCTTTTCCTAAGCATTATTGTCTTCCAGACTCTTATAAGCGTGGCCCATCAAGATATGTTTGCAGAATTCTAGGATTTTGATAGCCCACAGCTCTAAATGTTCCTACAATCTTCATGCATACCCATCCTAAAAGCCTAAGAACCACATGATCAGATCTGCCATAGTAGCAAACTTCATTCTTGGTATCTATTTCTCCATTAGCTTTTTCCAACTTGTGGTGACAGAACACCTGAGAAGAGGTAACCTGAAGGAGAAAGGGTCGACTCTGGCTCACAGTGTGAGGGTAGAGTCTTTCCTGGGAGGAAGGTACAGAAAGTGGATGGTCACTGCATCCACAGCAGAGGGAGAACTGAAGGACAGTCTCAGGTCACTTTCTTCTTTCTATTCTGCTTAGGATGAAAGCCTAGGGAATGCTTCCACCGCCATTCAGGATGAGTTCTCCTCAGTCAAACATCTCTGAAAACACCCTCATACAATAATCAGAGACATGTTTCAATGATGATTTGAAAGCCTGCCAAACAGGCAGTGGGTATTCACCATCTCAAAAGCCAAGAAAACATGTTTGTCCATTAAATGCTTTATTTTAAAAATATGAAAACCATATTTTAATATTGACATTGCATTCACCTTTATACTATTATTTAAATTAATGATAAAGTAAGAATATATACTATTATATAGTATTGGAAACACTGATGGAACAAATCCTAGTAAATCCTAATGCTAATCTTAGTTGGTTATAATCTTAGCCAATTAAGTTTTTCTCTCTGAACTCGGGATTTTCTCATTAGGAATATTAAATAAGTAAAATTAACACATAAATTTGATGATTGGTACTTCTAGGAACAGATGTCATTATTTGGTCTTGGTACGTATGTGGAGGGAGGAGGTAACAGCTTCTCTATGGTTCTACCCAATAGCATATGCACAAAAGGACCTGTAATCAATTAAGAAATAAGATACAAGTATATATTCAAGTTTGACATAATTGTTTCTCCCCATCTCATCTGCACGTGAGACCAGAGCAAGTGACAGAACAGCCAGCTGCCACCACACTAGTCACCTCTATTCATCATTGCTGTTGTTTTCTCCAGGTCAAGGCTGCTGATGTAGAGATTATTTCTGGGCAGAAATCTATCACTGATCTCTAACAGCAAGGGAGGTGAAGGACAAAATTTTACTTAAAATACTTGTGACAGTGAAGTGTATTTAATTCCTCAGGCATTATAATCCCTAAGCGAAATATTCAATTCCATACATAGAGCTCTGCATTTTGGTCCTCAACCATCTTACTACTAAATAGCTCTGATTCCCCTGCTTGGAGTTGAAAATAACTTTGATTTGTTTTTTTCCTTACTCTTAAAACATCAAAGGTTTGAAAGAAGTGCCAACTATGAGGAGGCATATTTAATTGCAGATAAAACCAGAGATCAGGTATTTTTGACTTGAGAGCAATATTCATAGCTTGTCACATAGACTTAGCACAGTTACTCCAGCATTGCCCTCCTACTGCTACCAAGTATTCTGTAAGCCCAAAGTACCCATTAGATACCACAGTGGATGGTTAGAAAACTAGAAAGTAGCCAAAGAACCTGAAGCAAGGAAAAGTTGGAGGGAAATAAGATAAACGGGGGAAAATGACAGTATTCAAGTTTTCTAGCTAGATATATTTATCTTACAGATAATAATCTCTATGATGCAGTTGGGCTCTGCACTTTCACTGTTGAAATTGATTGATGATACAAGATTCTTACCTATTTCTGGGAATATTTTGAAGATTAAGAGATAACAGAAAGATGAGCATTATATACCAATCACATAAGAATAAATCAAGTTAGGTATGGGATAAATTGGAAGAAAATGATAATTTAAAAAAGTAGAGACAGGAAATGAGGAATGTCAAAATTAATACAAATGTAATGAAAGGGGAAGCCATTGGGTGAACAGGATAAATAACGAAGCTGAAACAGACTTATCATCCCTGCTTCTCAAAGGGAAAGAGCTGAGATGGATTCTGAAGTTGGTTTTTCTCACACAGAAAAGATCCAATAAACCTTCAAATTCTCAAATCTGAGGTCAAATATTAAGCAACCATGTGTATTTTTCTACAAAAGGGAACACTGGCTTAGTTAGAAAAGTGAGCTTAAGACTCATTCTAGTCTAACTTTACAGAACTCTAACTTCTACAGAAGGTCATGGAGATGTACAGACTGGCTCTGGCTAATCTTGTTGCTGAATGTTTTCTGTTTTCAAGTTCTTTGCAAAAATAAAGACAATTTAAGGGACAAAAATGTAATTACATCTTAACTGAATGATTTGTTATGATATGGATAAATCACAAAAGATGCAAATGCAGTCTAACACCTATGGAAAGTACTTCTGAGAGCATCTGAACCCTCAGTGCCTGAGTAATCTGTTTGGAATAAGCTGCATTGGCAAAGGAAAAGGTCCTCCAATCCACCACCCCATAATGATACAGCTGTGCCCCAAGTCCTTCTCTGGCTATTCCTTTTCTGTACGAGTTCATAGTATGCTCAGAGGAAGGCAATGCCAAGAAAGAAATGAAATCAAAGTTGATATAATAATTATGAGTTTCTCAAAAGAGATGAATTACTAGAGAAATGGGAGCCCTTCCACACTAATACTAGAGTCTAAATGAAATAACTTGTATTAAAAATTCAGCAATGGTACCTCATAAGCAAACAGAGGATGACAGAAAAATTTTAACTTTGACTGCATAACACAAAATTGAGAACTGAGACAAGACTCTCAAAAAGGTTTTTCTTTTGGGGGGTAAGCATATCCAGAGCCTCATTATACAAATAAACAAAGAATAGAAATAACCAAAATATGCAAGATCAAAATGATAGTGAAAAGGATATGAGTTATAAGCTTTCTGTCCCAACAGAGAGAGAGGTTCTGACACATGCTGTGTCATGAGGGAACCTTGAGAATATCGTGTAGAATGAAGGCCAGTCACTAAATGATAAACACACCATGAACCCACCTAATGGATAAACCTTAGAGAAGTCAAAATCCTGGAGACAGAAGCTAGAATGGTGATTACTTGGGGCTATGATAAAGTGGGACTGTGAAACTACTGTTTGGTGGACATGAAGTTTCTGTTTCCTGAGATGAAAAGAATTAGTGGAAGTCAGATGCTCAGTACTGCGAATTTGCTTCTAAACTATGCATTTCAAAATGATTAAGAAAGAACTTTCACTATGTTTATTTTACCACAGCTATTTTTATTGGAGAAATGGATTTTCATTTTTCTATGACCTTGATGATTATACATCTATGATGTCAGTTGAGAAAATAGGTTATAAGTAATAAGTATTGTAGAAACAAGTTTCTTTCCTGCCTAGTCCCACAGTCATTCAGTCCCAAATAAACATACAGAGGCTTATATTAATTACAAATGTTTTGATGTGGTATTCCCCTCTGTATGCCATGAATATGTTTTATTACCATTGGTTAATAAAGAAGTTATTTTGGCTAATGGTTTAGCAGAGTAAAGCCAGGCAGGAAATCTGAACATAGATACAGCGAGAGTGTGGCTGAGTCACAGAGACTCCATGCAACTGCTGAAGGAGACAGACGCTAGAACTTTACTGTAGGCCACAGCCTTATGGTGATACACAGAATAAAAGCAGGTAATTTAAGAGTTAAGAACTAGCTAGAAATATGCTTGAGTCATTGGCCAAACAGTATTGTAATTAATATAGTTTTTGTGTGATTATTTGGGTCTTGGCAGCCAGGAAATGAACAAGCAGTCTCAGTTTGCACTGTTTGGCCTATTGCTCAGACTTATTACTAACTATATTTTACAACTTAAATTAACCTATAATGCTTGTCTGTGTTTAGCCACATGGATTTATACCTTTTCTCAGTAAGACATTCTTTCTTCCTCTGCATCTAGCACATGGCTGACTCTCTGCCTTTCCTCTTCCCAGAATTTCCCTGATCTGGTTGCCCCTCCTATACTTCTTGCCCAGCTACTGGCCAATCATTGTTTTATAAAACCAATATGAGTAACAATCTTTACAGTGTGCAAGAGCATTATCTCACAACAAAGTATCACGTAACTGCAATTTTGGAAAACAACTAAGCATAAATCAATGTCTCCTCTTTTCTAATTGATACTTTTATAATTAATAAAACAACTAAATTACTTTCACCCCCTCAATCACCTTTACTCCCACCCCTGCCTCCTAATGAAACCCTTTTCAACAAGTTCCCCTCTTACTTACATGTCTTCTTTTAGTGTATCGTTCACTAAGAGTTACTTACATGAGGCAAATGGAAGCTATGTATTGGAGCACACATAACCTATATATGGTTATACCATTAAAATAAATGGTAAATATATCCCAATAACTCTTACTTACCAAGAGATACTCTGAGAAGGTGGAATTTACTGGTCCTTCTTCAATCCAGGAGAGGTTGATGGGTCCAATCTTGTGTAGATCTTGGACAGGTCACCCCAATGCCAGTGAGTTAATGACTGCAATAACTACATCATGTCCAGAAAACAATCTTTTCTGCACATTTACAGTCTCTATACCCTCAGCTCTTACTTTCTCTCTGCCCCCTCTTCTGAGTGAGCCCTAAGTCTTATAAGAGATAAGATAGATATTCTGATTTTTCTACTGTATTTTATTCACTATTCATCAGCCAGTTAAAGGTCTCTGCAGTAAGAAGCTTCTCTGATTAAGACTGGATACAGTATGAACCTCTAACGGTAAACTAATTTGAGCTGGAACACGTCAGTGATTTTTAAAAGATTTCTGTAAATGCATAAGACCATAAGGAAAGCTGTATATGACACACATCTAATTATCCATTTGGGTTATTTTAAATGGGTGATAACAGCTGAGTTTGTCTTGTATGTCTATATACTTTCTCACTTCACCAATGAACATGTGTTTTGAAGGTAAATAACAAAGAAAAAATAAAAGTACATAGTTTTGAAATGGATGGGGCCAATGTGCTATATTCTTCAGTTAACACAAATCCTGGTTCATCTGACACCAGCTACCTCCAAAATACTACCAAAGTTTGACTCCATTGAAATCAAAGTTGTGTTCCTAAAAGGTACCAGAGATGCTGGTACTATATCTATATTGGTCCCCTTACAAAGTCCATGCCCTGAGTCTGTCTCCAAAAGAAGTTAGAAAAACATCCCCAAGGCAAGTAGTGAGTAGAAGAGTCTAAAGACTATAGTAAAACTGGTCACTAAGAGCAGACAGGTCGAGACTGACCTGGTACATTCTACTACAGCATGATTATCATTTTTCTTAAGGCACCAAGTGAGAGAAAGAAGCAAAATCACTAAGTCCAGTAGAAATATCACTTTTGATTAAGAATGTCAACATTGTCTGGTGGGTATGGCATAAATAGCTAGCCAGAAAACTCTGTAACTACAAAAGAGATCCTGAATGCAGAGCCTTCTATAAGAAGCAATGTTGAGGGTAGCTTCTCAACCCCCATGGCGTCACAGGTGATAGCAATAGTGATAGAGTGGAATGTCCAATTAATTGAGACACATTAAGAGAAAAATTTCTAATTTAAGGTCATTTAACAAATAAAGGAAGAAAAACAACACCATACCATGAACTTAGACATTGTCACCAAAGTCTGTGTGCAATAAGTAAGTGGGTCTGTCTCTACATGTTGTGTAGCCAAGATCACTTTGAAACTGGACTATGAACTGTCTGTGACTATAGAAAAGATAATAGTCTAGACCAATATGGAACATTTGATAAAAATATTACTGAAATGATCCAAATGAATGATGATTGTTTTGTAGACCTCTACAAGCTTATTAATAATACCACACTGAGATGCAATCACAAGAAAAAAGACCCAAGTCTTTTTCCAAATCTAGATGGGCTTTTGACATTTCAAAGCAAAGTATAGAATCCAAAAACCTAGACACTTGACCTTTACCTGACTTTTCTTTTTTTGAGTGACACAGCAAGAACACTAGAGCACAGGACAATAAATATAGACTTATTCATTATTTGTTGAGATTGAGGAATTAAAATATATTGTTTATAAATACAAACACTGATTGCTAATAAAAATTTTGATGGGACTTCAAAAATGATACCCTCAATGGCTGAGGCTTTAAGAATCTACCACAGAGTCAAGGGCCTTCTGATTGTCTCATTTCCCCATCTTGGAGGAGGAATATGCTTTGGGCAATATTCCTTATCTGGATTGAACTAGAACAAGCAATCCCCTCTGGTCTCCCCTGGAACCTTTTATTAACTAACATCATCTGGAAAGAATAAACAAAAGTTTGTCTTCATATCTAGGTGTATTTGTGCTACCATTTGTTTCAGGGCTATGATATCTATTTTTAAACATTTGTCCATTCTGCATGCCAAATTGACTTTGAACCATCTATTTTATGTTCTCTAAACCTACTGAATCCTTTTAAAATAACTTACTATTCCCCTAAAAATCACATCTTCATTCTCAATTTCCCAACCCCCATGGGTATATGGGTATATAAATGTCGACAAAATTGGGACTCAATTGACAGTCATGTTCTTTGTTTCACATTAGGATGTCTGCTTCTCACTTGACTCTGGTAAATTATTGTGTACCTTTCTTCCTATCTAATATTTATCAATTTATCTCAGTGGTCAATATAGTTCCTCCTTCATTCTTACATTTCCAATTTGTTGTTAAAGGGGGCAGCTGTGTTCCCAGCAGTTTGGCACCCACATGGCTGGTTAAATCCACTTAAAAACCTGAGAGGGCTTAAAAAGGAGAGAATTTAACACAGCTTTTTGCTGTGTCTGGATGGCATGACACAGAGATTTCCTGACTCAGCAAAGCAACATTGCAGCAGTTTTAAAATGGGGCTTTCTGGCTGTGCCACCAGCTCAAACTCCGGCTATAAAGTATTTCAATGGCTTTTGTGGGACTGGACACTTGTCTACCTGGTAGGGGTCAGGACTAAAGCAGCTGAGACCATGGCTCAGCTCTTCCCGCATGGGCAGATGGCAGGATCAGGTCTACTAGAAAGTGGCGGCTTTGAAATACCAGTTTATCTTTCATAGAAGAGTCTGTGAGACATTTTGCAGGACACAGAAGAAAGTGACTGAACTGTCTTTGAATTTTCCTGATTCATGGAAATGTCTTCTGGATGCTATGGGCCTGTTGGCTGAAGATGGATGCCCCAACCGTAAAAAAGAACTGTTCAGGCAGTGAGATGTCTCTGTCATTTCTAGAGTTTTAGAAGTTGCTTATTTCTTGTTTACTTAGGTAATATTATATCCTTCTGGAGTCTTTGATGGAGTTGAAGAATGGATAGTTATAGTTTTCCTTATTTATGATAAAAGATAAAATAGATATAAATATTGTAACTGTAATTCTTGCTTGATAACTGTTTTGTTATATGCAATTTTACTATGTTAAAATGAAAGCCTTTCTTTTTTGTTTAAACAGAAAAAGGGGAAATGAGGTAGGAGGGTTCTTCTGTATTTGTGTTACTTTCATTGGTTAATAAAGAAAGCTGCCTGGGCCTTTTGATAGGGTAAGATTTAGATAGGTGGGGAAAAGAGAACCGGATGCTAGGAAGAAGACTGGGTCAGGGAGAGAGCCACCATGAAGTCGTCAGGGTCAGACATGCTATATCTTTCCAGTAAGCCCACTACCTCGTGGTGACTTACAGACTATTTAAGAATGGGTTGAAATAAGATGCAAGAGCTAACCAAGCAAAGGCTAGAGATAATGGACCATGCAGTATTTATTAATATAATTGTCATGTGGTTATTTCGGGCATAAGCTAGCTGGCAGCTGAGAGCCAGGCACAGGGAACAAAACGGCCTCACTCCACTCAGGTGCTGGGAAAACAACCCACACCCCCACTTACAACACCAATTAAGTTATAAGTAACAAAATTAAGGAAAACAAATAATAGTATTTTTAAAAATTGATTAAATCTAAGATAAACAGAAAATATAACCACTTTAGTAGAGGAATTTCTATGTAAAAACATTTAAATCAAAATCAAATAGAAAGCATTTATGAAAAGATAAATTACTATAATTGATCACAAAATACAAATAAAATTTAAATTGAAACACATGAACATTTATGAAAGTAATTGCCATATTTAACAAAGTGAACTGCTATTAAAAAGTTGCTTAGAAGTCTTAACAGTATTAAGATGAGAAAAAATAAGTTTTATTGTAGAACAGATAATAAGAGGTCTCCATCTTTAGCAGTTGAGAGCTGTTTGCTTGATTGATATGGTCACTGCTCCAGAGAAAGGTCACTGTAACCTTAAGGATGTATTTAGAAGGAAAGGCTGTAGAAAATATCTATATTCTCTCTTCTCATAATGATCTCTGCCAACTATATCATAACACTGACCAAAAAAAAAGTTCCTGACTGCAAGCTTCACTCTGAAAGGGAACTGAGATACCCCTCATGTACAAGGACACATCTTGTCCAATGCGGTTTTTCTATTGTAGGTGGCTACAAGGATCGGCCATCAAAATACAATGAGCCAAGAGTCATTTACAAAGCACTTAGATCTGATCTAGATGCAGATGAAAGCACAGTCGTTTGTTGAATTATAGTGGGCATAGCAGAATAGATTCAACAAACTCACATTAGTCTTTATGTCTTGTTAATGGGGATTACTAGAAATATAAGGAATGCACACATTCTGTAGCTGGGGAGTCAGCATCCTAATTTCTCCAAGTTGCTATGAATCATAATAGCCTTACAATACCAATTGCTCAAAAGCTGGATATACCAGGAGCCCTGCTCTGTTAACAAGACCAATGCACAGGCTCTTCTGAGATTCCTAGTCCCAAATTCCATAACCTACATTCCTCGCTCCATCTCCATAAACACTCCTCCCACTTAATACAGAAAGTTCCTACTTGGGGTGCTAACTCTCAAAAGCAACCATGCTCAGAAAACATTTTGAATTTCTAGACTAATGGAGAAAATGAGGGGTTTCATTTACCACTTTGGAAAAACATTAAGGAAATTGATCTTTTGCTAAGGAAATTCGTTACTGGTGTTCAAGGCTATGATAGATTCTTACACAGGTGGCAGTGACCAGCTGTTCTTCAGCTCTTCTGAGAATGGAACAAAGGGAAATGGTGTTAAATTGCAAAGTTAGAGATTTGTCAATTTCATAAATCACCAGGTCCCCATTTTCTCATCTCCCACGCCCTGGCTGGGCTGTTAACCTTTTCAACGAAGTGTTCATTACCAGGCATTTCTTTTTCAATTCCATCTATTCCTAAATAGGAGGGTACGGACAGCTCCGATCTTTGATTTATGGAAGCACAGTGTACAGAACAAGTCCTCTTCAGATCTACTGTTAGGATGAAGCATTGCCTGTCAGCAGCATTGCACTGCACAGCGGAACGAGGACAAATGCTGACACACTTTCCTGCTCTTATCCCAGCGAGCTCTGATAACAAACAACACAGGCGCACGTCCTCTCACTCTCATTTTGTGTCCATTCCTTTGCAAGCTGCATGGTCATGGCCATTCCTCTAACAGTCTCAGGGAAGCCCTGGCAGCTAGGATGCTGGGTATTACATGGAAGAGCTTTAGTTAATGAAATGAACCTCATGAAAGCTTCAAGTGGACGCATGACTGAGAGAAACTGAGCATGGATGGAGGTTAGTGGAGATGGACAATAACTATGACTCGTCAGTGATGTAAGGAGGGAATTACAGTGATTTCAATGCTCCCTTCCCTAGTGTCTGCCATCTAACTGTCCCCCAAAAGACAGTTCTTCCTTGGATTTATAAAACAAGGCCTAACAATCCCAGGGCAATCAAACAAGAACACCACAGTATGTTTCATTCAGAATCAGCTAGTAGCAAAAATAGGAACTTAAAATGCACAGTGAATTCATAAAAAAAATGTGTTTCTGTGGGAAGAAAACTCTGTGGAATATTCCATTCTCTAAATAACATAATCCTAACTTAATCCAGGAAGTCTATTCACACCAAGCTAGAGAATGTGTTTACATGAGGCTTTTTATCTAAAGGTGAAGCCTGCTCCACTGTGAAAGTGTGGCTCTTCCAGTCGTCCTGACATCAGATCATCACCTGGAACAACAAACCATGTTCAATCCTTTACAAAACACCATGCCGTCTCAGTACCACCCAATTCACTTGGCTTTGATTCTTCCATTTTCCCAGATTGTGCAAATAAAAGTCAGTGGAGTTAAGGCTGAGCCACTGCAGTTTCCATAAACAACCATGTTTTTGGAAAGACACACACCAAAAAGAAACAGAGTCAGTATGAGGGCCAGCTCCCCAAACAAGACCTCTGTTCTACGGAAGCCACAACACTGTAAGCTAAGAAATCTACCATTGATTTATATGTGTGAGAGCACCAGGATGAAATGACAAGATAAAAGACGCAGATCTCTAAAGTCAACCTCCTCTCATAGTCATGATTACTTCATAGGACTCCTGGGGGGAAAAAAAAAGAATTGAGCAATTTAACATTTTGTTACTGCTAAGTGCTCATTTACATATACCTATGTCATTGATTTATGAATATTTAACTCAGCATTTTATACTGTTCCACAATTGCATACTCATACTCATATACACTATGAAAAATATCTGTAATAGATGAAAATGGTGCCTTTTAACATCAAAATAGTAGTAAGTCTGAGTATAAAAATTTATCTCCTAGGGGCTGGAGGGATGGCTTGGTGGTTAAAAACATGCACTGCTCTTCCAGAGAACCTGAATTCAATTCCCAGCACCCATATCAGGTGGCCCACAATAACCTGTAGCTCCATCTTGAGGGAATCTGACACCTCTGGCCTCCTTAAACACCTGCATGCATGTACATATCTCTCGATAGACATTTACATACACATAATTAAAAAGTAAATAAGTAAATATTTTAAAAATTTATCTCTTTTTTGCATCACAAATATTGCATCTCATCTACTGACTGGTGTTAATAAGTCCAGTGGGAAAATCAAAATATATGAAAAAGAATACTGGATCAGGACCAAAATTCAGTTGGTATGTAATAGAACCCCATATCCTATTGTTGACTTAAATGTGGCCATGTATGAGCAATGGAATACCACACACCAGGGATCTGTCTCACCTGAAGGTGCCTCGGAGACTTAGAGGAACATTCTCTCCAATCTTTCCCATGGTTTAGCGACACTGAATAAATGTCCCAGGCTTATGTGAGAAATCCCTGCGTGTTTTGGCTTGGCGAATGACATTAGTTCCACGATCTCATCAGTTATAACTCAGAGTCTGGAAGGGTGACAGGTTATAAATTTGCTTACATTGTTCTACACGTCTCTCCAGTCTCATAGCAACTTTTCAATTGGGCAAATTATCTTTTGGCAGCCATTAGAGTTGACAGGCAGGCTGGGGGAGATGAGGAGCCTTGGAGGCCTAATTATCCCAGTGGCCAAACTGCTTAAACTCTGGAGCCTGATAAGAAGAATCTAAATGAAAGTCACTCCCCTTGCTCATGTGGAGGAGCGTCATTATATCCTCTAGACGTATACTTAATGAGATAGTTTAGGTATTTGGAAACGAAAAGAGCTTGATTACAATGGCCGGCATAGTTAAGAGCGCATTTATTGTGCTTTTATGTATCTAAAATGCGCTTTCCAATCATAAGAAAGCAAATCTGCTGGCTGGTAAACTCTTTTACTACAAAGATTCTATCACACACATAAATCCCTTAGAGGATAACAAGTGTTCCTTATGATAACTATTATAATTATAAGCATTTGTCAAAATAACTTCAAACATTCTTGTCGTAGAAAGCTTGATTGTAACAGCGGGCTGATCGTTCGGAACTCTGTCCTCTCCTAACAGCCTCTCTGGAGCACTTGGGAAATGGAAGAAGGGCTTTTGTGTTGACTGCTACAAGCCAAAAAGGATGCATTTGTGATGCAAGAACCCCGAGGAGGCATGGTGAGAGCCAAAGCACCAACTTTGAGGCCCAGGCTGTGTCCTCATTATCAGTCTCATGAGATTAATAACTAACGAATCTGTGGCGGTGGAAAGGCAATGGCAGAGTCCAACACAGTTTGCAACTGCTGACACCGCAGATCTGGGCCATCAGAACAGCGATGGTAGCACTTCCATCACAAAGGGTGTGTTTGCAATGCTATTAATTATGTTTTAAATAGGTCTGCATTTATTTTCACCTTAATGATTCAGCAAAACACTCAAGTTTCCAGGGCAACTATTAAGTTCAGTTGTTATCACTCCCAGATATAGATGTATCCGCTTCAACTCTAAATCACCACTAGTAGCCCTTGGAATCTACTGAAAGTTTGTTTCATAAACCATCATAACAGGGCAGTTTCGTGAATGGTCATTTTTATGTCAACCACCTTCTTGAGATGAAAAAAAAAGACAAAACAATTGAAATACACAGAATTAATGCTTTATACACCATTTTTTAAAAATTTGTAGATTTGGAGTAATGCTATTTGATGTATGCTGCAAATATGTGAAGAGAAATCATGGCTTTAGCAGGTCCGTGAGAGGCTGTAGATGAGATGGAAAAGGATGACCCTCTCCTCGAAGTCATGGAAGCTTCTCAGAGAGTGCAACAGCTTATGCTCCAACAGTTTATGCTTTCAGACATTAGGAGAAACAACTGGATAAACAGTTGAAACAATTGGATAAACAGTACCACTTTAGGAAGTAGCAAATGCAGCATGAGAAGCCACATCATCTCTAGAAAGCCATCTTACCCAGGGGTGGTAAAGCTCCAAGATATGAAGCCGCACCCTCTCCCACACGGTTGATGATTATTTACGAATCTGAAGCATACAATGGAATTCAGAACTAGAGGCACCAATTTCTAACTTTTAAACTTTTAGTGATTACCTTTCTGATAGAAATAATGAAAGGACCACTGAAAATAAAACCAGAGAGGAAAAAGAATTGTATAACATTGCACACAGAGAAGGCAGGAGTACTTTTGAATACTGAAACAGCATCAAGTTATTTGATGAAAAGTATTTTCTAAACTTCTGTGTTTTTAGTTCTGAAAAACAACCACAAACACATATGCACTAAAATCCTGGGAGGGGTTCATCAAAAGGACAGATGTGCATGGATAGTGTACATAGGGTCATTTATTTTAAATAATCTACTTTCTACATTTATAGAATACATTTTAATCATATTTTTACAATAAAAACATAATGTCCTCTTCAAATGACTCAAGGATTGTGCTCATACCTCCTCCTGTAGATACTGACAATGACAAACCTCCATCTGACTACAACGTGGATGGTGAACCTTTTATCCTGACAATGAAGACAGATTTTACCACTACTGCTTGTCTACCACAACCCTCAATTTTTTCAGACATTTGAATCTAGATATTATTGGTCATACCCAAATCTGACTTAGTGCCTGGATCCAAGTCATCTTTCTTGCTTCAGAAGGCAATGCCAACTGGTACCCTGGACTTCAGAGTCACTCCTTGTCAGGAAGTGCATGGGTATTTACATCTAGATTTTAGGAGCACGTACTGTACATACATACTGCTCATTCTCTGATGTGATTCAGATCTGCTCAGTGATTGCATTGGTAGTGCCAAAACTTTCAATTAGCCTCTGCCACTAGACACTGCAAGGGCAGGTCATGAGTCAAGACTAAGAGAGGAAAACAAACAAACTTATTCAGCCATGAAGTCAGAGGATCAGTATAAACTGAATGTAATTGTAGAAGATGTTAAAGTAACATTATACAGAGTCAACAGGTTATGTTTAGGAATGTGTGTGTGTATGCAAGTGCATATTTGCGTGCAATAATAATTAATGAAAAATCAGCCATGAATTTGAAAGAGAGTGGGAAAGTTCAGTATATGGGAGTGCTCAGCAGGGAGGAAAGGAAAAAGAGAAATATTGTAACTAAATCACAATCTCAAAAATAAACAAGTCACAAGCCCATGAACAATAAATAACATTAACATAGTGTCAATAACAGAAGCCTAGACACAGAGAAAACGATGAGGACTGAATTGAGAGTGATTTCTAACTAATAATACTGCCTCAATATGATGGACATAGTAAAAAAAAATGAAAATTTATTATTTGTCTCTATCATTTTGTATTTACTAATATATGAGAAAGGTTAACTGAAGTGTCTCTGTTATGAATTCATGCTAAAACATTTTTAAGCCAGTGTGACTACATGATACATGCCACTGTGACATGGGATTATATGTCACAGTGAATAAGATAAAAATTAATTCAAGGATATTTTAATTTCACAGGAAAAAATAATTGAGATTCATTTTAAAAATCATATCAAAAAACAGATCTAGTGTGATCTTGCCTAAGAGGTTTTGCTTGTATTTTCATCTGAAACAAAATAATTACAAATTATTACAAATGATTATATTTGGCTTTTGTGGCAAACTATATTTTTAAACAGCTGGCACTAAATCTTTATCTGGGATTAGCAAAAAATTGTATAAACAAATGTCAGTGCTGATGCACTGCTGGTCAGGTCAGCTGATCGTGTCATTAGACAGGGAGAAGGGAGCCCTCTCCAAGACATTGGTCAGCTGCAAGGAAGCAGAGCTATGTCTGAGGTTGCCCACACCCTACAGCATTGGGACCCTGCTGCTGTTCTGCTATGGCCCATATTCTATCTGCACTGTTCTGTCAGCACTTTAGTTTCATAGATGTATGAAGTCTTCGCATCTTCTTACGTGTTAGCGTCTATACATATGTTACCCACTGATCCATGTTTCCTTGCTATTTATTGTTTATGGTTTGGAATTTATGCTCTCAGCATAGGTTGAAGGCCTAACTCCTACTATCTCTGAATGATTTTATTTGGAAATGGTGTGATTACAGATACAATTAATTAAAATGAGGTCATTAGAGCAGACCTTTATCTGATATAGTCCATGTCATTCTAAATCGGGAAATATGGACATACGGAGAAATTGTAAAGGTACAGAATGGACATATAAAGACAGGGAAGATGCCATCAATAATCCAGAGGAGGGGCAGGACATTCTCTTGTAGTCTTCAGAATGAAGTATCGCTGTTGTCTTGATGTTGGACTTCAGCCTCTGAGACTGAGACAATCAATATTGTTTCAGCTACTCAGTTTAGTACTTATTTATGGAGGTCTGGGAGGATATATACTATTTATATGAAATATGGTATTTCCTGTTCACTTGTAAACTTCTAGAATTTAAATAAAAACATATTTATTTTGTATTCACATTTTCTTCCATGTTGAAGAGTCCTCCGTTTTAAAGAACAAAAGCATGTGATCATATAGAAGTTCCTTCCTGCTGTAGGAACTCTTACAGCTAGTGGTTACCCTACCATTATACTATATGTTGATGTAGAGCCTGCGTCCAGCCTCTTTTATGGCCACTCTTTCCAGTTGCTGGATTTGGTTTCTGTTCTCCATTCAAGCAGAGGATTCTGATTTGTGAGTTTGCCCCTAAATAAACAACCATCTATTTTTCAATTCTGAGCTAGTGTGGGATTTCTTTTATGCATTCTTCCACACCTCCCAATTCCCCATCTGCATTTGAAGTATCTGTTTCTGATCAGGTCCCAGGTAGACTCCACTGCAGAACCCACTTCCTTGAAGCAAGGATGGAACCCTTATTGATCCGCAGTTTCTTCATCAGTACTATGTGTTAGAGTGTATCACACAGGAGATTGGGAAGATGCCCCAAGAAAAGTATATGCCATTTAACAGTAAAACCTAAGTTCAAACACTCAGCACCAACATAAACATCTGGACATGGCAGCATGCAACTGGAATTCCAGCTCTGAGTCAGGAGAGAAAGGAGGATCCCTCTGCTTGGCAGTCCTAGTTTGGCTAACTTGGTGAGCTCTAGTTCAGTGAGAGTGTGTCTAAAAACTTAAGGTGGAGCTCCATAGAGGAACCTGCCAATGCCAACCTCTGGTTTCCACATAGATCACACACACACACACACACACACACACACACACACACACACACACACACACCCTACAACAAAGATCAAAGGAGGAGAAAATTACCATATAGAATTATTCTAAAAATTAAACAAAATATCATAACAGAAAGTGTTTGAATTGCCACTTTTAAGACCTATTTCATTTGTAACAGTGACTAATAATTCACAGAATTACAGTTAATAGTATGTGTCACCATAAAATTCTATGGGATGTCTGGAAAACTAGAAGATAATGATGACTCAAGTTTTATTCTGTATAACACTCAGGATTCACCTATGAATAATGGTTCACATTGTTTTTCTTTATATGCGACATCCACTCACGTAGTTCTCACCCCACAGGGGAGAATTTTCTGAGTTTATGCTGATCGGTATGATTTATGATCACACTAAGAACCTTAGTGCCTCCTGGAAAGATGACACTAGTGTCACCTTGGTACTTCACCTTCTCCATCACTTAGGAAAGCCTTACATGAGTACTGTTATAGAAAATATCTCTAAGGCAGAGCTCCATGTCTGAGTGATGAGAATGGGGTGTGGCTGTGTTGAGATACAGGTGCCCTCAGGTCTCAGGGATGGCAGACAACCTCTTCTCATGAACAGTCTTTCAATATGCCTGAGTTGACAGTGAAAGTCTTCTGTTAAAATCTTTTTCCTCTTAGAGCAGGTTTCTCCATCAATATTTGTGGCAAGGGAAACATGAGGCATCATAGATCAGGACATAGAGGAAAGTCAGAAATACAGGCCAGGCTGTTAAGTTTCCAAGTCTCTCTCACAGAAATTTACTTCCATAAGCTACCTCCCACCTCCAATTTTCCATAGTTTCTAAAAACATGGCCATCAGCGGGGCAATATCCAAGACGTGTGCATGTAGCTGATACTTTTCTTCTGCCTAACAAAGGCTCAGGGTCATCTCATAACACAAAACACTTTCTGCCTAATTTCAAATGTTCCCTATCAGCTTAACAATCTGAATTTGGGTTTGAAGTGAACAAACTTGGGCTAGAGAGATGTATGAGAGCTTACTATCCTTGCAAAGGACCAGAGTTCAGTTTCCAGCCCTGGTGTGTCAGGCTCATAACCACCTGTAACTTCCAGCTCCAGGAGAGCCAGTGCCATCTTCTGGCCTCCATGGTCACCCACACTCATGCACATAATTTAATAAATAAATACATAACTAAAATGTACAGAGTCTCTTCTAAGACTTAAGGCAACTTTGTAACTGGGAGAGCATGTAAAATCAAAACGAAGCTTATACGCACCCGCTATAGAGTAGCACAGAGTAAACATTTCAATTCCTAAAGAAAAGGGTGGGACTACAGCAAGGAAATACAACAATCTCGGTAACAAAACACGGCAGAGGAAGTATTAAAACTTGTACATCTGTGTGAAGCACCTGACTGCAGATGACATAATATGAGAATCATCAGGTTTGGGATCAGTTTTTCCGCATGTCTTCTGCTATCTACAACACGTGTTATTTCTCTTAGTCATGCTCCACTCAGTACCTGCAACTTTCTTCTGCAAACATGCTACATTCTTGGCATCTTCATTATTGCAATGTGTCCATTGTAAATTCTGGTTACCTCATAGCTTTAAGTAAAACTCACTCTGGGCACTCCTACAGGAAATGGAATTCTATGAAACATTGTCTGACCGCCAACACCGTTCTCTGGGGTCTTACTACGAGCCACTATGAACCATGAACTTTTCCATTCTACATGCCTGCAGAATTCTGTGGACAGTGGCATGTCCTGAGGATGGCTCTACAAGTAGCAGGACCCTTTGAACTACGGATTCATTGGTCTCTGAGCACCTGGGCCACCAAACTGGAAAATTACCTCCATAGGTGACGCTCTACAAGAAGGACACACCCCACTTTGTGATTCTCTTTTCATGCGCTCTTTTCTCCAAGGCGACCTTTCAAACAGTTCTCCCCTATATTCTCGATCCTTCCATAGATGCAAACTTGCTCTTGATGTCCCTTTCCTATTGTCTCAGCATGAGATGTACAATTTTTTCTTTGATGGTGCTCATCTCTTAAGTAATTATAGCTACTTTATATGTTCATCCTCACCTACTGCTTAAAGCATTAAAATGCATTTATGCTCCCAAATTATACAGTTTTCAAATCCTTCTGCACTCTGCTGTTAGCTCCTATTCTCACTGTAAAACAAACCAGCAAAACAAACCACAAATAGTCATGCTACAAACTGAACATCGTGTTATCTTCAAATGTTCTCTTTCAAATATTCTAGCCTGCTGCTTTGGATTCAGCCTTATTCAGATTTTCAGGACATAATGAAAACTCAGCCAGGTCGTTTGTGAGAATGCAATGGGAGTAGTCTCTCGTCCAGATCCCAGTAGAGACCTTGATATCAGCTGAGACTTTAAGAGCATCTTCTTTCTTCTGGCTTTAATACCCCTACTTACAGCATCCTCTGTCCCATAGTTCCAGGCCCTTCCACATTCTCGTGACACATCAATTTCCCACTGCAGGTATAAATTTTATGTACTAGGTGCTTTTACATTTCTGTGATGAAATACTGGACAGAAGTGGTCTATGGGGAGAAAAGTGCATTTGCAGAAGGATTTCAGTCCGTCATAGCAGGGAAATCAGGGAAATGTGGCCTTATTCCTGGTGGCAAGAATATGAAGCAAAACAGCTGTTCATCACATCAAACCTGAAAGCAGAAAACAGCAAGAATTTTCTATGCATGTGTGTGGGTGGTTGTTCTTTAATGTATTAAAAGCTCTTCCTGTTCCAAACGAACCTTAGCCAAATCTTACCTCCTAAACACATCACAGCCTCTAAAATATGAGTCTATGCTAGGGAATACACAAGCAAAATATGAACTTGTGCTTACCAGTTAGTGAAAATATCTAATGTGACAGAAGCAACATCACTTGGACAACATGAAGTACAAACAAAGCAGGATTCTGGAAAAGTTATAGTTTATGTGTACTCTATCATCATTCTAATCATGGATTCCCCAGATCTTTACAGACACTTCCTGGAGGCATGAAATTTAGATCAAGTAGCTGTGGTGCCTCTCTACAAGAGGGACTCTCCCTAGCATTTGGAGAACTCCCTACACTTTCCCACCAGAAGAGATGCAACAAACTAGTGGAAAATGAAGAAGTGTGTTGAAAGACAAGGAAAACCAAATGCTAATGAAAAGTTCTCTAGGGAAAGCTGGCCGGTGGTGGTACACGCCTTTAATCCCAGGACTCAGGAGGCAGAGGCAGGTGGATCTCTGTGAGCTCAAGGCCAGCCTCGTCTACAAGAGCTAGTTCTAGTTCCAGGACCTGTCTCTTGGTTCCAAAGCTACAGAGAAACCCTGTCTTGAAAAACCAAAAAAAAAAAAAAAAAGAAAAGAAAAAAAAGGAAAGAAAGAAAAGAAAAAAGATCTCTAGGCAAGTCAGCAGCAGCCTGAACCACATCTCATCCGGGACTTGTAGCAAAATGAAAATGGCATCCACTTATGTCAGTTAAAGAAATTTCAGCTTGAACTTTAAAAGCTTGACCGAAAATCCACACATGATTCTCCCAATATTCTAGGTAAACATATTTTTCTTTATGTAACAAAGAATCAAAATTATTGGAAATGTAATTACTTATGGACACTAAAATCTTTTACAATACCCAGTCATCCATAAATTCAAGCTAGTAACCATTTGAGGCAAGGCCGAGGGAAGACACAACAGAGAAAAGTCAGCGCTGAACATGCGAGGTTCTCATGTCATATGAGAGTGACGCATACTCCAAACTGAAACTACCACTCTTCTTGAGGAGTCTTCCAGATTACCTCTCCACAATATATAATCTGAGAAGCCAAGTCACCTAGCAACTTACCAGGCATGGATCACAAATATTTGAATCATTAATGGGCTATGTTATACCAGGGTTGTTTCAAAAAACAACCTATGGCAGGATCTCTCTGACCTGAAGGGATTGAGGATTCCTGCCCCATGAAACTCTTCCTACTTCACTTACAGCACGGAAGGGATCTTTCATCCCACTCAATGGACAGCCAACTTCCTAATAGCCTCTCTGATAGCGGACTTACTCATTAATTTTATTCTTCTGGGCTTTTATGCTTGGAGCTGAGTGACGATGAATAAGAATTGTCAGTGTAGTCCTCTTAGCACATCCAAAGTTGATGTCATCTTCCTTAGACACTTTAGGGATACTTATCATTGATTAGTTCATTCCAGATCTTGAGAGTTCAGTCAGAAATGAGTTGTATTTTCTTGACTGTTCAATTGCTGGTTGCTCTGTTTGAGGGTAGGTCTACATCAGTAATTTTACATGGTTTGACCTAATGAACAACTTCTTCAAGCAGCATAACTTTTTATCTGATTACCAGTCAATTTTTATAAAAAGGGAGCTGCTCCTTGGGCCACGTCTGCCCTATCAATCTGAACATGTTAAGAATAAAACAAAAAATTATCTGTAAATGCTAATTTCATTTGTTTTCTTGAAATGAAATAAGAGTTCTTGAAGCAAACGAACAAAATCTATACTTCACCAATGTTCTCAAAAATATGTTCCTAAGGTCTCTTTTACTGTAAACCAACAGCAAATTGCTATGCCCTGCTCAGCATGAAAGGATCATGAGATAGGTTGGAGAAAAAAGAATTTTGCTTTTTTACTGACTGTTCTGATTGAGTCAAATAATTCTGCTTGGAAAGACATACATGATGGAGGTTTTGAATTTTAGGATGCTGTTAATAATGAGTACCATTACTGCTGGTTTGGGATTTGATTTCAGATTAAGTACCTTCAAACCCTCGTTGTTACTCTAATTTATTTTTTGCATTTATTATAATTACAGTACTTGCTTTCTCTCTTTTACTTGTTTTGCTATTGCTTTATCATGTTCATTTCTTCTCCTCTAGTTCCCATAGGTTCTGTGAACCTTGTGGATATCAACTTTGAGAAAAGCTATTGTGTGCCACTATTGTCTGTGAGACATGAAGAAATGTCTACTCCCTCCAGATCTAACACCAGACCAAAGTATGAACATCACAAGCCCTTTTTGGGTGAACTATTAGTTACTTATGGGAACATCAACAACGGTTTGCTTACAGGAGCAGAAATATCCAAAAGACAGCCAACTGTGGTACCAAAAGCCCACTCCAGCATGAGTGATGGCCCTTGAAATCTGGAACTCTGGAGCTACTGTCCTATGTTCAGGCAGATCAACACGACAGGGAGAGTCTCCTCCACGCAACTCAGATGGTCTGAGACTTTTATAGAAAGCTTGACTTATGTGTTTCTCTTCAGACAGGTATACTTAATCTGAGAGTGTCTTTCAAAAAGCTTTACTGTTTATATGAGCTTGAGGAGGTAAGAACCTAGAGAATCTGGTCAGTTTCAGGGACTTCCTGATGTTCTTGGATTGTTTGCTTTCCACAAAAGGAGATTGCCCGTGAGATGGAATATTTAACCTCCCTTTAGAATATCCTGTGTCCTAGGAGTCTCCCTCCAGGATGAAATAATATATCTCAAGAAACTGCTACCCAACAAGAGCTTGTGGTACAGCTCTGTGCTTCCTTGAGTGTCTCTTTGGAATATATACAGTGATAAAATGTGTACATGCATGCTATCTCCTATCACTCTCCAACATTTTTGTTTATTTAGACTTAAAATCAATTTTCAGTTTATTAAGGCAATTTTCTTATTACATTTCTGGAACAGTGATATATATTGTTTAAATTTGAAAAACGTTCTTTGATTTATTGTTTTGACCCTTTAATTATTTGCAAAAGAGAGAGAGATTCTTCAGACATGTTAGTGTTAGTTAAAGCCAACACAATAATTTCTGATTTTTTAAGCTCTAAGCAAATGAAAATGAAACACACAGAGGGCTGAGTATAATATCTTGAAAATTTCTGACATTTCATCATGTAAAGAAGCTAAATATTAAAATTAGAATATCAAAGAAAATAATTAGTATAAAGCTATTTATTTTTTAAAGTCAACTATCATAATCATGGTTTTTCTTTTCCTTTAAAAAAGAAACACTTAAGAAGTAAAGATATACTAGTAAATTATAAATGTTTATTTTATATCTTAAGCAATGCCTGTGATTATTTAGAATCAAATTATAGATATTTACAGAATAAATCACTGAGATACAGAAACAGAAATGGTTTTATTAAAAGCCTGCATTTATCCAGGCAGTGGTAGCTCTCAGGAGGCAGATGCCGGCAGATCTCTGTGAGTTTGAGGACATCCTGGTCTACAAGAGCTAGTTCCAGGACAGACAACAAAGCTAGACAAAGAAACCCTGTCTCGGGGGATTAAAGCACCTAAATTTAAATAAGATATTTCCTCATCTAAAAGAACAGTTCATTTTCTTTGGTGTTTGTTCTTTTGTTTATTTCTTTCTTTTTTGAGCCAGGGTCTTACTTACAGGGTAGCCTCAAATGCATGTTGGTATTATTGATTCAGCAGATGACAGCTAGGATTGTAGAAATGTACTGCCACAGTAAATTTTAAAAGGCCATTGTGTGTGTGTGTGTGTGTGTGTGTGTGTGTGTGCAGTGTGTGCAGTCTTTTACATTCGGTGCTCATTTTGTAAAGATCATCATAATGCTTTATCTATACAATTTTTAATGAAAAATGACTAAATGAGCTGATATTTTGGGGAAATCACTGGATTTTGTGATATAGATCTTAGATAGCCTTTTCTTTGCAAACACCAAGAGCATTGCAAATTTTTCACAGATATATGCATTAATTAAAAAGCAAACTTTAAGTTAAGGGAAAAGTAAACTTAAAGCAAATATTCCCAAAAAGATGCTGTTTCTATAGTTGGCAAATTCTTTATAAAACTAGTAGACATTTGGTTATGAATATGAAGACCTATGATATTAAGAAAACTGAATATATGAACATTGTCTTTGTTATCTGACTGGATATCCAACAGGAGCAGACATTTAAATAAGGTTAGTCATAAGTTTGAAAATAAGGAAAATAAATTACTGTCAGTGAGCCCTACTGTCAAATTCACATAGAAGAAATCAAGCAAAGATAAGAAGTGTCACCTAAAAGAAACAGTTTTTCAGATCCATAAGCCTCTATTATAACAAAATTGAAGAAGTGAGCAAGTAAAATATTAGCTATGTCAATCAAAATGGAGTTGGTAACAGCACAAGATGTACAAAAGGACAATCATGGAAGGAAAACTCCAAAACTAAAACTAAGTCAACTGCCTTTTAAGATGTAAGATAAAATGGCAAAAGTGTCCCTGTCACTGTGTAAATGAAGAGTTTAAATTAGCTTTAAATAATTAAACACTCAAGTCAAATGACCATTTGTCTTTGATCCACCATGATCTTCTTTAGTAAACACTTTGTTACTTTCACTGAATGGGCTAGTCCATCTGTCATTGGTATATGGCCCATTCAGCAGCTAATTTGCTTATTACAAAAGTATTCATTGACTTTCAGGGTTTACATTGTAGTTTCAAAAGGCAGATAAATTCTGAAGCTATGTGAAGGTTTCCTGGCTATATGACAACCCTGCCACAATGGACTCTACCCTACAACTGTGAGCCAAATTAGGCCATTCCTTTCTTGAACTGCTTTTGTCAAATATTTTGTCATGGCAACAAACACAGAAGCTGATGTATCTATCAAGTCTCACTATAAGTTGCCTATCTAAACAGGAGACTAATTGCAATCAATCATTTTAATCCAAATCTGTGCACTTCTTCACAACTCTTCAGGGAGCTACCATACAGCATCTTAGCATTAACATGGCCATCATGAGGAAACATTAATGAACTTTAGTTTGCCAGTTGATTCATGAGCATCTTTTACACGGAGAGAATGACAGATGCCAAGCTCAGTTCACATCCCTATGATTCCTCTGATCAGGCAGAACGAGACTCAGATGGTCATTAGAAGACTAAGTCACAGGGAAAGAAAAGGATAAAACTATTCTGTATGTGTGACGTGTGGATGAGCTGAGTCCGGCTATGCTACAACAACAGACCATTATGAATTTTTTGGCAGGAACCTGCTTCTTCTACTGTTTCTTCAGGGTGAACTGACTGTCTCCCACTGAGCATATGCAGATTCCTTATTCTCTGACTCTCTTAGTTCAGTGCAACAGTTGGTTCTAGGTATCAGGGCCTGAGAACAAGATATCGCTAAATCTCCACTGGGTAAGGGGAGCTAAGAAGGTGCTCAGAGGGACAGAAAATAAAAGAATTTGTCAACATGTATACTATCAAATGTGATAATTTGTACAATCATATACAACAATGTCAAGTAAAGTCTGTTGAATAAAATAGGATAAGATCTAGAGAAACTGTAAGTTTGTCATTGTTTGAATAGTGATGTTTTTCTTGATAGAAAACATTATATGAAGTGCAATTTTTTTGGTAGATGAAAGGAAAGAGAAGAAAAAGTGCAGACTCTGCCTTTCTCTTCAGGCCTGTCACTATTCTTTTCCAGGATTATACTACAACTGTCATAATTACAGTAATGTTCAGGTCCTAAGATACCAAATGATAGTTTTGTGACTTCCCTGACTTTTTTTTTCTAGAGCACACAGAATGCCAACATGCTCTCTCCTCCGTTAAAATCAATGACCTGTGCTAGTAACCAATCACCTTCACAACTGCCCTGAGCCCAAAGTATGTGCCTTGCTTGGGGCTGAGAACACATGGGGGTTCCATCTGAGATCCTAAGCCAAGGCACTGCCAGGCTGTCCTTTCTGATAATGGAGGACAGCAGGTGTTCTGACCTCTAGTCTTATTTCTGCCAGAACAGAAATCGTAAGTGGATTATAAGTAGAATCTAGTCAGGTTTGTTTTTGTCTCTTTTGAAATACAAAGGTCGTGTTGTAGCCAACTTTCTAGAAGGAAGAAGGCAAACAGTTAAGGACAGTTTCTACACAAGTGATCTCCAGTAACGAATTTTCAGAACAATACAAACATGTAGCCCATTTGGGGAAAGGAACACACACACTTTGAAATACCTAGTTAGAAAAGTCAACAGCACTCAAAGCCAGCTTTATTTGTTTTCCTACCCAAACTAGAAGTAATATTGTTACATAGCATTGTATTATGTCTCAATATCCACTTATGAGTTTTTTCCAAGAGTCTCACACACACACACACACACACACACAATGTTTCAATTTTCAAAACAATAAATAAGTGGAGAGCTTGATATTATGTTATAGATTGATTGTAAGATTCAGAAAATGGGATTAATCCATAAATAACATTATAAAAGCATAAAACACTTGCCCTGATGCCTTCTTCACTTTTTAAAACTACAATATGCACACATAACTATTGAATATACCCTAGAATTGGAATGGCCATCATGGATATTGTACTGAACATGTTCTCCCCGCAGATCTCTGTGATTCCAAAGCCAGCCTGGTCTACATGATGAGTTCCAGAACAGCCAGGGCTAAACAGTGAAACCTGTCTTGAAAAATAACAGCAACAAACAACAAGGAAACCTAACACACATGGTCAAAAACCCATTGCTGTCTAAGTAATCAGAATTCCCAAGATAACCTTACAATCTCAGTCTTATGCTACCCCAAGGATGTCATTACATCATGTGATCAAAAGTATTTGTCAGATGTGATTATAACTCCTCATCAGGTAATCTTGAAATAAGAATCCAAACAAGTAATACCCATTTTATAGAAGCAGAGTTTTCTCAAGGTGGTTGTAGAAGAAAATTCAGAGGAAGATTAAAAGCATGATGAGAATCCCACATGAGCGACACCCTCCATCCTGGCTGGGAGAATGAAGAAGATATGGATGGATAAAGGAGCAGAAGTCACTTTCCTCTCACAGTCAGCAAAGAAATGTCAGTCTCAGCCCTACAGCCATGAGAAGCCAACTTCTGTCAACAACCTGAGCCCATATAGAGGCAACAGCTCTCCAGAGAGTGTAGGAAAGGTCCCACCCCTGATGACACCTGGAGTGTGACCCTGTGAGCCTCTTTTGAGAGAAGCCATCCTCCCATAAGATGAAAAGCAAACAAGTTGCTGTCATGTTCAGTTACCACTTGAGGTCATTTTCATATCACAATAAGAATCTAAGTTGTCTGTGACTTAACAGGTAGTACCCCAGTCCCCAAGTTAAGAGCCTACACCTAGCTCTAGTCTGTTATTGTCATGGAAACGTGAGTTCAGTGATTTATGCCTTTTGCAAGATGCTAGAAATCATTCATTTTTCAGTTTGGGTTATTTTTGGTTTCTGAAATTAATAATCAAGTCAATAAAAAAGAGAAATTGTTATGCAAGCCAAATTGTGTCTATGGGTAGCCTGCTTGAAACTGGACTACACAACAGCTAATCTCCAATCCAGTTCCTGTGTCAATAATAGACTGACTAAGTAGTGCTAGAGTGTATTTTTCTCTGTGTCTTAAATAATAAATATTATAAACATTGAAGCACACTAAATAGCTTCTAACTTCTCAGAAAGACAAATGAAAGATTTGTAATTATTAATACATTTAAGTTTTTATGTAAGCTATATTCCTAAGAAAAAGATTATAGGAATGGCAGTTTACATTGAAATTTTGCCATGGCAAACTATTAGGCAAGTAAGTTAAAAATAAGACTGTTGTTAATGGTGTCTGTCTTCTTTCCTTTGAGTAGAAGAACAATACTATGTATAAAGTAGAAACGGTTGTGATCTTGGTGGCCGGAAGACAAGATACTTCTCCACATCACTGCCTTGCAGTCTGAAAAAAATTCCTTTTGGGGGACTTTAATTAAGATAAAATAGATCCTTCTCCAGTAAAAATAGAACCTCAGGACTAATCAGTATGAAGCAACAATGGTTTAACTAACAGCTTTTCTTAATACAGCCTTTAAACAGCTTAAGCATAAAGGTAGAGACTGTGGAGTTCCCGGATAGAAATGTGTCCCAGAACATGGGTGCGGGCCTCTCAGAACAGAGCCATGGTTTGCTAAAAGACATTTTTACCATAGATTTTTGAAAGCATGAAATTTAAGGGGCAATGGTGCTCAGAAAAGATAAGACACCCCTGAGTGTGAGAGTGCACCTCTCAAGGAAGAGTGGCACTCCACTGTCTTCACACTGGAATTTGGTAGGGTTGACATTATTATCTTCAAGGGGTTGCTAAGAAACCTAAATGAGATCACAGGGTGATTCTGAGTGCTGCTGTTAGGATTACAATTGGCAGCTGATACAGATCTCAGGGTTGTGGGGAAGTATGCTATCTTCACTGCAAACACAGAGAACAGCCTTTTTTGAGATCCCAAGAGTGGGGCCCTGCCATGGTCATACATGGTTAGACCTTAAGATGGTTAATAGCCATTGCGATATAAAATTTTTTTATATGAAATGAATATTGTCTCTGCCTTCACAGAAAATCTGTTTATTATAATTCTTAGCTGAGAAGAGGATTCAATCACGCTCCAGGGTGAGGGGATTTTTCCCTTCCTGGGTCCTTTAATTTTCCGTCTCTCTATCATGCCCTGTTCACATGGCATGACCATAGGCAAGAGTGGTGACCTTAGGGGCAAGCTGCTGGGGTTCTGTGTAAGCCTTAAAGAAATCTGTGCACCTGCTGCATTCAGAGAGCAAGAAGACCTTAATACTCCAGAAAGATTAGTGACTCAGAGAAAGAAGGTCTAAATTACCTAACAGTGATGAGACTAAGTCTTTTGTTGTATGAGGTGCAGCTGTGTTCCCAGCACCTAAGAGGAGCGTGGGCCCTTTTGTCCCGTCTGTGTATTAATTAAATTACTGCCTGGCCCATTATCTCTAGCCTTTGCTTGGCTAACTCTTACATCTTGCTTTAACCCATAATTAGTAATCTGTGTATCACCACGTGTTATGGCTTACCGGCATGAGTCTAATCAGTGTCCATCTCCGGCCGGAGCAGCATGGTGTCTCTCACACTTCCTTCTCTCTCACCACCTTCCGTTTTGTCTACTCCACCCACCTAAGGGCTGTGCCCTATCCTACAGGCCAGGCAGTCCTTTATTCAACCAATGAGAGTAACCCAAAATACAGAAGAACCCTCCTACTCCAGGATCTGACTTGGCCTTGGCCTTGGCTGGTAATATTCAAAAGCTGTGTGTGGTTAAATCCTCTTTTTGCTGCTCTCAGTCTACCCAAGTCCACCTTCATGGTGTCTTGTCAACTTCTTTGACTGTCTAAAATTTTTAACACTACGGTTCAAATTCTTTCTTATTGCAATCTCACACTCAAAGAACCAAGCATACTGTTTAAGTATACTTGTCACCTTTTCCCTCCTAAAATGCAAGCCTGCACATAGCACCTTGTATATCTTACAAACAGAAAATACATTTTATTTGTATCCCTATAAAATTTAGTATGATAGTCTATGTCTAAGGGATTGCATACATGTTAATTAAATTGAATTAAAATATTAACATCAATGATTCAACACTGTTCAACAATAAGTAAAGATAAAATAAGAGAGAAACCACCTACCTCATTTATTGTAATTTAAATAGTCTCTACACTATCCTTTGCTAGAATTTTACTTTGGTTTATTGTATGTGTGTTTATTTATATATTTCTTTTCAGGCTTAAAAACCAAATAGCTACAAAGATAAGAAGAAGCCTGCCAGGAATGCAGACACTTCAAATAGCATTATTATGTGTACCTTGTCTTAAGAGTGTTTCCTTTTCTTAAGCAAGGTGAATGTCCATTGCAACCTGGTAGCCTTGAGTCCATTTGTAAAGCACACATGGGCTTTTGGCAAAAACAAATAACAAAATTGCAACAATAAATGTACAGTATGTGAGGCCACATGCAAGAGATGGTTTTTGATGTAGAATCTCCTTCAGACAATGGCTTTTGAGAGGTTGGACCAGGTTGGGCATGGCCTTGGATGCCAAAAAGGTGCACATCCACCTGCTAGTACTCTCTCTCCCCTATCACACCTGGGTACCAGATTCCGTTCCTGTTTCCCACATTCACAGAGGACTGTTATCTGTGAGTTCCCCCTAAATAAAGAAACCCTTTATTATGCTCAATTCCGAGCTATGGTGAGATTACTTTATTCACATTTGCCTTCAGATTTTATTATAACCACGATTTTGCCTTTGTCAGAGGAGAGGAAGCTAGACATGTTAATTTATCATGTAGATTACTGCATGGTAGAATCCCTCATTATAGAAAAAAGGCTCTTTATAAAATAAAGGGTTTAAGTCAAAACTTCCTCTATGCCCTAATGCCTTAGTCACTATTCTAGCACTGTCTACCATGACCAGAGCAACCTTAAAGAAAGAATTTAATTGGGGACTTGCTTACAATTTCAGGGACTTAGTCCATTATCATGATTGTGAGAAGCATGGTAGCATGCATGGCAGGTATGGTGCTGGAGACATAGTTGAAAGTTACATCCTATTCTGCAGGCAGAAAGAGAAAGATTAGAACTCACATGGGCTTTGGTAACCTCAAAAGCCCATTCTCAGTGACACACTTCCTCCAACAAGACCCACACTTTCTAATCCTTCTAATACTATTAATCAGTTTCACTCCCTGGTGACTGAACATTTGGATGTAAATATATGAGCCTATGGGAGCCATCACCTACCCAAAGACAAGTTTATCAACCTTCATTTTATTTGGATGCTAATGCCCAGCTTGTCTTGCCCAATAGCTGGTGCTACTGTCTTTGTCTCTCTGCAGAGTAAGTATCAGGCTAGCCTGACACTTTAAACATGTGTTTTCCACCTGCTAATTTTCTCTGCTGTCTACCTACTGTTGATGTCGAGAATATTAGATTTTGTCTTCAGGAGCTTTGCACTAGTGTGGCTCAAGGGGAATGGCTGCATGTTGCCTGAGTTTCAAGAAAATGATTTCATCCCTAGGAAAAAGTGCTTCCTTTGCCTCTGGACATGTAAGAGGTTCCTTGTGGCCTAGAAACTATTCTGTAGCTATGAGAAGACATGCTTAATACTAAAGGCAAATTGCTGAAATGAGGACACGAGAGGCTAGAAAAACACCCTAGTCCTGATTAACACTGTTCTGACCGAAGGTAAAAACCAGAGCCAGGCAACTTTAGACTTCTTGTGCCAGATAATAAACTCATATGGTTTAAACCACTTTCATTTGTGTCTTTCTTCACATTATGCCTACTGCATTCAGACAGAGGTGCAGTTTTTCCTTCCTAGCGAATAGCTCTGTTTATTTGAGTAGCCAGCTCCCTAGGCTGGCTGACTAAAATACTCTGTTTTGAAGTTTAGAGGTGGGCAGCTTGTGATCAGGGTATCTGGTCAGGGACAAGTCAACATTACATCCCGTTTCCTGGATTATGGGTGGCTACCTTTTTGCTGTACCCTCTCATAGTACAGAACTCAGATCTTGTGTGGTTTCTTTTTTTTCTTCGGTATGGCATCAATTCTGTCATCTCATCTAACCCCTGTTACCTCCTGAAGCCTGCACTCATAACACCATCGCACTAAAGTCTGCAGTTTTCAACCAAGGAACTTGAAGTGAACATAAATATTCAGCCTGTAGCGATTTAGATCGTGCAATGAGAATAGCTTACCTAAGGTATTTGCTTAAACCTGTAGCATTCAACATAATCACAGCACACTCAGACTTATAATTTTCAATTAATAGGAAGGCTCAGTTAAAAGAAAATGATGATTTAAGGGACACTTAAAATGAAATCACATGCCTGTCTTTATAAGCTTGAATTCTTTTAAAGCTAAAGCTAATCTTGCATAGTTAAACATTAATATTTGGCTAGTCCCAGACCCCTCTAGTGGTTTGCTCTTCACTGAATGCTGTTAATAAATATTCCGGGGTAATGCATGTTGATAATGCTGACTGTGTAAGGGTCATAACCATTTTATCCCAAATCAAACAGCAAGACATTGAGATAAAAACCTGCCACCTGTTTTATGACAGAGAAATGGAGGAGGCTCTGTTACTAAAGTGAAGTGATCTTTATCATACACTGTGAGACTGTTTGCTCTGAGGACTCACCCAGTCATGTGTTCTGCATACTCTTTTTATGTAGTCACTTCTTATGCACAGAGTTTGTATTTCCACATTCTTGTTCTCATCAGGTGAATTTGCAAGGTCTCTGTGTGGGCATTCCTATAATCTGGGGCCCAGAAGTCACTGACTTACACCTGCACAAGGCTCACAAAGCAGAGGTTAAAATACCTGAAAACTGTGTGCATCTGGCTTAGAGGACACAGAAACCCTTTAGGTGTGTCATTTAGCAGGTTCATGATCTTCTCTATGTACATTTTACCTAGTCACTCACCACCCATCTATCTTGTACTTGTGAAATAGTTGATGTAGAATGGAAGGAAACAGGCGAATGACATATTACAGAATAAATGGACAGTGAGGAGGCTCTGTTTGTTTTGGGAGGGGTAGGGAGTGAAGAATTTTATCTCATACTTGAAATCAATCTGCTATCATTAGTGTGACCTCACAGAATAGAGAATTCAACTCAATCTGAATGAGGTCCAAACCACAAACCAACATGGCCAGGTATCTGATCCCAGAAGAGCAGAGTTTCATTCAGTCTGATAAGAGACATGCTTAACTTCATTTGGACTTTATTTCTCTGCTCTTTTATTGTTTCTCAGCTCAGTTCTAAACTGTATACCCTCTAGCAGCCCCTGGATCATCACATCTTCATTGCTAAGATGATCAGTAGAGAAGACACAGGCCTTTCTTGCTCACTTCAGAAAGCATCTTCTTGCCAACTGGGAGATGAAGCTGAGGGGTAGAGAATCATTTGTCTATCATGTACAAGAACTGGACCTGGGTTCAACCCCAGCACAGCCAAAGCTATCCAAAGCTCTCCTTGCACTCTACTGATGTGGGAGTGGTCTCCTATATTTGTATTACTCTTATTGGTTGAATAAAGAAGCTGCCTGGCTTTTAAGATAGGTCAGCCCTTAGGTGGGCGGAGTAGACAGAACGGAAGTTCTGAGAAGAAAGGAAGTGAGCCAGACACCATGAGCTTCCGCCACAGATGGATGCAGGTTAGACTTTTCCGGTAAGTCACCTCGTGGTGACACACAGACTTTTATAATGGGTTAGTTTAGATGTGAGAGCTAGCCAAGAAAAGGCCAGTGATAATGGGCCAGGCAGAGTTTAAATGAATACCGCTCTTATGTAGTTATTTCGGGCATAAACAAGCAACCAGTGGCTGAGCGGGCCGGCGGCTGGGGGCTGGGAGTAGGGTGCTGGGAATATAACCCGCACCTCTCCCCCATAATTTACAATACTCTACACCCTATGCCCTGGTCTGTGTCCATTCCTGAGTCTATGAACAGAGCAATGTAGCTCCAGTGAACATGGAGCCAGATGCAGTCACTTCAGAACTGAACTAAGAGTAAAAATGTGATCACTAAAGTAAATGTACAACTATTACTAAGATGTGTATAAAAATGGGTGCTGAACAGCAAAGACAAGATGTTCATTACTATCTATCTACATATAAAATATAAAACATATGTAGCACTCATATATATTTAATTTAAATAAACTAAACAGAGGTCCATTCTTTTAAAATACTGTTAAATTAATTTATTTTATTTAAATCTTCATACAACATAGTTTGATCATAGTATCGCCCTTCCTCCAACTCCTCTCTGATCCTCCCCATTCCTAATCACACAACTTTATGTTCTTTCTCTCTGTCTCAAAAAAGAAGAAAAAAAATCAAAACAAACTAACAAAAGCAACCAAATAAAATCAAATCAAAATGTGCACAGAAAACATGAAGTTTGTTTTATGTGGGTTCACTGCTCTTGGTCATGGAGCCTGTACTGGTGTATGGTTGATATACTCGGTCATATTCCACTGGAGAAAATGATTTTCCTTTACCATAGTTATCAATAACAAAGAGCTTCTTGTTTAAGGGCATCCACTTCCACTGCTCCATGCTGGGATTTTGTTTATACAGATTGACCACGTGCAGTTCTTCTGTGAGATGTCATAGTCTCTTTGAGTTCGTATATGTATCAGTCCTGTTGTGTCTGGAAGATGCCATTTCCCTGCGTTCATCAACCTGCTCTAGCTCTGCCTCCTCTTCTGTATAGATCTCTAGATGATGGCATCCCATTTTGAGTTGAGTGCTCCAAAGTCTTTTGTTCTCTGCACATTATCCAGCTGTGGGTCTCTCTGTTAATTACCTTCCACTACAATAAGAAGCTTCTCTATAAGGACTGGGTTGTTCCCTGATCTGCGAGTAAGCAGTGTGCCATTGGGAATCATTATATTGTTCTGTTCCTTTCACAGACTAATAGTAGTAGGCTACTGCTATTTCCATAGCCTCCTGACCTATCTAGTCTAACCACTTAGCCACTTCAGCAGCATCAGGTATGGATTCCATCTCATGGCCTTAAAGCCAATCAAAAAGCAGTTTGTTTTTCCCATCATTTTTTACACCATTTCACCAGTCACTGTTGTATGTATCAGTACTTGTAGCTTGGAGACATGGTTGACTGCTCTTCTCATCTGTGGGTATGCAAAGTACCTTCAAGGACTGTGAATGCTATTCAGCAGAGGTAAAGGTTGTAGTTGGGTATGAGTTTGAATTCTCCATGTTTAGTCAAATAAGTAGGTTGTATCTTCAACAACAGGGCTTTACTTTTAGGTTATTGAGAATGCCTCATCTCATTTATCAACTAACAATGGGTGATAAAGGCTACTTATTTATTTATTTATGTATTTTGATTTTTATTGAGCTCTATATTTTTCTCTGTTCTCCTCTCAGCCTCTTCCCTCTCTTTCAACCCTCTCTCAAGGTCATCATGACTACAATTTACTCAGGAGATCTTGTCTTTTTCTCCTTCCCACATAGATTAGGGCCATATATATATATATATATCTAATCTCATGGGTGTGTGTGTACCTGTGTGTCTTTCTCTGTCTCTCTCTTTCTCTATTACACACACACACACACACACACACACACAAAGATCTTGTCTATTTCTTTTATAGGAAAATAATACAATAATAAAGCCTTACTCAATTATTTGAAGTAGCATGTGTCTCTTGTTTACTCTTTATCTGCATGATTTAAAGATTAGACATAGAAATAAAGATAAGGTGTGGCAAAGTGTCAAATGAAACCAAGGAGTATTAAAGAATAGAAACTAGGGCCCAAATCTCACTGCACTGAGACTGAGGCCAGATCTGCATACCCAAGAATGTTTCATGCCCTGGGGCTCTGAGAAAACAAGGTTATTATGACACATGTCCAAAAGAAATGCTTAACAAAGATGATCCCTCCTGGTAAATTAATCCCACTTGCTGGTTAAACATATTAGGCACCTCTTATCTTTGTTTGCATTTTACTGCTGGGATAACCACAATGACCACAAACCAGCTGGGAAGGAAAGGGTTTATTTGACTTACAAATCCTGATCACAGTCCATTATTAAAGAAAGTCAGTACAGGAACACAGGCAGGGACCATGGAGGACTTCTTCTTACTGACTTGCTTCACAAGGTTTGCTCGGTTTGCTTTCTCATGTAACCTATGGTGGTACCACTCATAATGATCTGGGCTGTCCCACAGCAGTCATTAAATATGATGAAGCCCCAGAAACACACTCACAATCTGATGGAGACAACTTTTCAGTTAAGTTCCATGTTCCCAGATATGTCCAGGTTTGTGTGAAGTTTACAGAAACTAACCAGCACACTGATTTATTATGCTGTTACTTCCACTGAGCTCCCTCACATGGTGAAATCTAAACAAAGGATACTTGAATTGATAAAAGGTTGTTTGGGTACTGAATTGACCCCATCATACCCCTACTGCCCACAGCAGTGGTTTGGCTCCCACATGCCCTGTGTAGTCCGTAGTCACCTGTTGTAAAACTAGAATTTCAAGACCACAAAGCTGCACCTGGAGATATTTTCAGGAAGAATCCTGCAGATGGAGATTGTACATAGAGACAGGAGCAGAAAATTTAGCAGACTATTTGAGGCCAGGCCTATAATGATGTCTATAATATCTTAATAATTAAAAGCAGTCAAGAAACTCATGCTAAAAGTTATAATTTAAGCAATCATACAGAAATAAATGGTGGTACATGCTTGTAACTCCAGAATTTGGTATACTGAAGCAGGAGCGTTGTGACTTCTGGGACAGCCTGGACTATACAGTAAGATACAGACCATCCTGAGCTACTGTATGCCATCTATCTCAAAGAAAAAAGACAAACCAATTAACCAAGCATACAAACCAACAGTTTCTGTCCCAAAAAGCTAGAAAACAGTGATAAAAATTTTAAAAAGTGATGTGGGAGTGTTCTCCTGTATTTTGTATTACTCTTATTGGTTGAATAAAGAGCTGCCTGGCTTATAGACAGGTCAGCCCTTAGGTGGGCGGAGTAGACAGAATGGAAGTTCTGGGAGGAGAAGAAAGGAAGTGAGCCAGACGCCACGAGCCACCGTTGCAGATGGATGCAGGTTAGACCTTTCCGGTACGTCACCACGTGGTGACTTACAGACTTTTATAATGGGTTAGTTTATAAGGTGAGGGCTAGCCGGGAAAAGGCTAGTGATAATAAGCCAGGCAGAGTTTAAATGAATACCGTCCTCACTTGGTTATTTCGGGTGCAGGCGGCCAGCCGCTGAGCAGGCCAGTGGCTGGCGGCTGGGGAACACAACACACACCTCTCCCCCATAAATTACAACAGTTTGGCTGCCCAAAGTGATTGGCTGACTCCACGTAAAACCTGAGGGGGCTTAAAAAGGAAATCTAGATACAGATATAAAGTTTAGCACAGCTGGCGGCTTGACATAGCTCCTTTAAGAGAGAATTCCTGACTCATCAAAGCAACACTTCAGAGCTGGTTTTGGAACGGGGCTTTCTGGCTGTGCCGCCAGCTCGAACTCCGGCTATAAAGCATTCCACTGGCTTTTGTGGGACTGGACGCTTGTTTGCCTGCTCAGGGTCAGGATTACAGCAGCTGAGATCTCAAACAACCTATTTTTGAGTCCATATTTTGTCACTAAAAATTTGTGTTTTCATTTTTGCCTATGAAATAGGGATATTCACAATGGTTGCAATAGTGTTTTGGTGTGAGAAGTAGATGAGGTCATACAGGCCACGTGATGAATCAGTTAATCAGTCATTACTCAACTCATGCTCCCTTTGTTTATGTTGTCGGTAAGAATGGAGGGTGTCTGAAGACTCCAAGAGGTAAAGACTGAATACATGAAGGAGTCAGAGATTTCAGGAACGACCCTGACCTGAAAGTGCAAAGACTGGATTCAAATCCTCAAATGTGTTGGATGGTTTATTGTACAAAGGAATGTCTAAGTACAGGGAGGAGAAAAAGAAAAGTGTGCTGGGAAAGAGAACAGAGATGACTCTGTTAGAAACAGTATCACTATTCATTTATAGTAACATATAACTTTATTTAAACTATGATTAATGTTGTGTAGCTATCAACCTTTTATACCATTAAAAATATTCAGAAATTAACTGGAAATATCAAAAAAAGTGATTTTAATTTATGTAACTATCAATTGAACTTTCTTTTAAAGTAAATCATGCAAAAATAATGCTACTTAAGGATTGACTGTTCTTAGAAATATTTAGAAGACTCTAATACATTGATAACATTTTAAATTTACTTCTGTATGCTATGTCATTTTATAGTACACCAAAGGGCATAATTCATTCTCAGCAGGATTTATCACAAATTCTGTAATACATTGTGAGCACCACAGACTCTTACCAGCTTCTTTTTTTTTTCAGGTTTCATCCCAGAGATGCAGGGATGGTTTAATATATGAAATTAGTAAATATAATCCATCATCTACACAAACTGAAAGGAAGAGACGACATGGTCCAGGTCATTAGATAGGGTCTTTTACAACGTCCAACACCCCTTCATGACAAAAGTCCTGGAAAGATTAGGGATACAAGGGACATATGTAACCATAATAAAGGTAATCTATAGCAAGTCTATAGACAACGTCAAATTAAATGAAGAGAAACTCAAAGCAATTCCACGAAAATCAGGAAGAAGACAAGGCTGTCCACTCTCTCCATAAATCTGTTCAATATAGCACTTGAAGTTCT